>JAUTBT010006100.1:0-26423 GCA_032361225.1 Lepetodrilus schrolli
TGGTTTATTACATAAAAATGATTATATTGAATAATTAGAATAACCCACTCGATACGAGTGGTTACGGAAAATATGTCTTTCATGAAATTAATGTTCAAATGTGAACAATAATGTCACTCGGGACATATTTTCTGTAATCACTCGTATCTCGTGGGTTATTCTTTAATTAATCATCCAATTGCAAGTATATTTTAATGACACAATCTTGAAGAATATCGTTTCTTAGGAATATAGGTTCCTTTGGATTGGCAGTTAAAGTGTCAAAGGTTGGACTCACCTGTGCCTAGTATCGTGGACATTTCTGCAGTCCTCCGCCCACCGGAATCCATTGGCGGGGTACTCGTTGTGTATCCCCTTCACCGAGATGAAGTACAGCCACTTCACAAAGGGGAAATACTGCATGTTGTCGCTCCATACTGCAAACATAAAAATTAATAATATGAATGGAAATTTAATAGAATAAATTTTAAAGGTGTTCATGTTCCAACAACAACAAAATACAAACAAAAAACAAAAACAAAACAAAACAAAACAAAAAAAGGGGGAAAAAGGCAGTCGTGTGTGTCATCTAGTTCATTGTTTGTTTGTTAATCGAGGTTTTCAGGCACTTTCAAGATTCTATCACTTACATCATGGCTGTCAATTTAAGGCAGAAGGAAACCTGCCAGCACCAGCTGGTACTGACAGACCAAGGATGACAACCAGGATGTACAACTATATCATATATCATGTATATGGTGCATGTATCATGATACACATGTACAGGTCATACATAGGATTATATACTCAGCAAGGCTATTTCAGTCCACATAATAGTAATAAATAGTCAGAAAGTTGAGGTTTAACACCATTTTCAACAGCAACTCAGTATTAATATTGTGATAATCTATTTATTTATTTATTTCATTTTTGTTTAATTGGTGTTTTAGAGTTTTTTCACTTTTATCATGCTTTGTTTATAATCTGTTCATGGTAGGAAGAGAGCTTGTAACACCTGTTACAGTAATGCCCAACAGCCATGGCTAGCGCAGATAAACCAATAATAAATATGTACAATAATAATAAGAATATTTATAATGTGTCTAACCCATTATTTAAAAAATATTTCAGGAGCTACAATGAGATTTATGAGAGAAAAACATTAAAAAACAAAAGTATCCATTATAAAATGTAAATAATACTTTTACACCATACTCTGATCATTTGTCCATGGCTAATAAACAAACTCAACACACCTAGGGTTCATTTGGCTATCAAACTGGGGAGTAGGGGTGGGGGTGGGGGTGGTGGTTGGGTATACTTGTGGTTGGGAGGGTAGCAGTAGTGCCACTAGTGGCGACGTTTGCCCCCTAAATGACGCAGACAATGGCAAAGCAATATTACATTTCCAATTAAATCACTCGTACACATGTTAGTAATGAAACAACATTTCCTATCTCAGCTGCTATTCCAAGGTTGAAATAATTAAGCCACTAGGAAAAAAAAGAAGGCAACCCGATACGACTTCAGAGAGATGGAGCAGGGAGAAGGGGGAGAAGAGGGGGAGGAATAGAGACGTTCAGCCATAGCCGAAACGTGCGCGTATTTCTGGGGTAATGGCGTGAATAACAGCCTTCCCTCTTCTAGTCTCGCAAGGGATGGCAAACAATACACTAAAAAAACACTACTTTTAAAGCAGATATCAATTTTCCAACAAAGATGAAAAACGTTTTACAGGATCACTTCATACATTATTGCTTTTCGAGACAAGGATATGAATTGAACCATATCACATGGTCATCATAAAAAAATAAATACTAAATTTTATAGCCATCCAAGGACACAATCGGTAAAAAAAATATCTTTTTTTCTTTCTTGATCCGACATACGCAATTACACATTGAAAAATTAATGCAAATAAACTGCAAGACTTCCTGCCGAGGTAATTTTGCATGGAGATTCTATTGGTGGATTGGGAAGCCCCTTAATATTTTCTCTGCGTGATTAACCACGATCGCGGCTCTATTGGGCATTTTCAGAACTCATGATTCCCGGCGGAGGGAAAATAAAGTGTTGTTGCTTGATAGATGACCAGTTCTGTGAACCTGTGACTAAAACTTGAACTCTTCAAATTTCGTAACAAAATTGTTATCCAAAACAAAATATAATCTTACACCTCTTGTTGTGAAATGCAGCCTTATGACTTCGAGACAGCTTTCAAACATGGATTTATAAACATAAATATGTGCATTGTTATTATTAATATAAATAAACTGTACTTTTCAACTAAGCAGTCAAGTCAAAAACATTAATTGAATTTTATTGAGATCCTTATTAGTTTAAAAACTTCCGAAATTGCAAATTTGTTCCAGAAATCAAATGTTTTCAACCTAACAACAAACACCCCCATCCAACCAGGCCGACAAACTCCAAACACCCACACGTACATACAAAACCCTGTACAAGAGTTCACAATGCCTGCAAACTCCAAACACACAAGAAACCTTCTCAAGAGTGTGCAGAGTTCTCAATGAGGAAATCCAAGTTTCTGGAATACCGAAACTCAGCGGGACATGTCTTTGGCATAGACCAGCGCTGCCTCTGCTACAAAGTTAACACAGAGAAGAAATACAAGTGTAGCACAGTAAGAGGCTGAGAGCTGTGGACTGGAGCTGTAGACTGGAGCTGTAGACTGGAGCTGTGGACTGGAGCTGTGGACTGGAGCTGTAGACTGGAGCTGTAGACTGGTGGACAAAAGTCATACTGCATGGGACTCAGGTGGCTCCCATTTGCTCAAAGCAGTTCAAAGCTTGAGAAAAGTTGAGTGAAAAACGTGTATAAGGGCGAGACGGGTATTTAATTATACATAGAGACTTTCGCCGCTATCAAAACAGCCCAATATTTATTTGTTGCCTTTTACAATGTGTCGATTTATTGTGAGAGGAAGGGGGGAAAACAATTCAAGTTTTTGAAACAATATTTTCTCCGGCAGTCAATCTTTGGAACTATTGTGTGGACATATGAAAGAACAATGTACTTTCTCTTTGTTTTATAGATGAATAAAGCTAAGTGAAACTTGTCTTGTGGCCGATGACAATTTCTTAAGTTTATTACTGTGACAGCGAACATTTATGTACCCAACACATTCAAACTATCCCATTGACGAAAATTTGGGTTATTGTGTAAGACAGACCCGAACATCTATAGACCTGAAGGTAATCCGAACATCTATAGACCTGAAGGTAATATATCGGCAGTGTGGGGAGCTTTGCCATAATCCCGAGATATACACACGAGATGCCTATTACCCTTTTCAAAATGAAGCTTTTTTCTATCCCTCTCTTTTCTCTTTGCAATTCCTTTCCGCACGGGTACCTGCTCGGTCTCATAAAAATCTCACACCTAGCAATTCAGCCATTGTGAAGGGATGGCTGCAATCCAAAATCTCCAGCCTTCGTCCTCGAAGCCCCAGGGACCATCAAAGCCTACTCAATTGAGTGCAACATAAAAGTTAACCCTTTGTGTCTGCCTTCGTCGGCTCCACTGACTTCATTGCAGATGTGGAAGGCGATTGGCGGCTTTGGCAGAGTTATGTTTCCTGCGTGATGACCCACCCCGTCGACCAGTAAGATGGCTGCAGCGTTGGTTACCCGGGACAGTATATTCCGCTTGCTAATACATCGCTTGCTAATACATCGCTTGCTAATACATCGCTTGCTAATACATCGCTTGCTAATACATCGCTTGCTGATACATCGCTTGCTAATACCTCGCTTGCTAATACATCGCTTGCTAATACATCGCTTGCTAATACATCGCTTGCTAATGCATCGTATCCAGAAAATAGCTAGATGTTAGACCAGTCGACTGAGGAAAATAGACTCCCACTCCGTTGATCATCACATTATATATACGTTATATACGTTGTATTACGTTATATTTGACAATGTTCTGGTTGCTAATACCTCGTATCCAACAATAGATGCTATGCCAGTTGACTGAGAAAGCCACCCCGTTGATCATTACGATGCTGATGTTACATTACACGAGATATTATTCCACATGTTAATACCTCAAATCCAGCAATACATGTTAGGCCAGTCAACTGCGAAAGAAATGGACACCTATCCTGTTGACTATTACGATAGCAACATAATGCACCGGGGGAAATAGTCCTATTGCTAATACCTCGTATATCCAGAAATGGATATTAAACCAGTCAGCAGAGAGAGAGAGAAAAAAATTAACTATCAAACTCTGTAATGGAGAGATGCGATAAAGAAAACAGACAAATTCCATAATGGAGCGGCGGCCGACAATTTGCACTGGCGACGGTGCCGTTTCTAGACGATAACATTCACGCGCGACGTACCAGCATTAACACAATGGAAAGGTATAGAATGTTTTCCAGCTTACAGACATCCAACGCCACAAAGTTGGAGACATCACAGGATGACTTGCACCGATTCAACCGCAGTAATCACCTTCCTTAGGCAACACGTGGCTATAAATATTCTAATTTTGACATTTCAGTAGTGTGCTGAATAGGTCGTATAACAGCATGCATATTACATTTATTACTCTTGCACGACTCCAGCACTGAATCACGAAATGCTTGGATACACCTTATATCATTATAAAAATTGGACAGTGACAAAAGATGCAAAATTTCACAGGATTCACTTGCTAACTGTGCCAACTGTGCTATTAACTATAATTTTATGTATTTATTATTTTCTTCTTTGACTTTGTATTAAGGTTTTGAGATTATTTCACTTATAAAAGATGTGATAGAAGTGAAAGAAGCATGAAAGCAACAATAATATAACTTACTTTATCTGAATAATAAATGTTCTAAAGTCAACTTGCCATTGTTTTATATATTTTTATACAGAAAATGTTTTATTTATTTTATTATTTTATATATTAAAAAAATTAAGTCCGTACCATGATCTGAAGTTTTATTTTAGGAACAGTTTATTGCAATAAACTAGTTCCTATATAAAAAATATCGACATTCATGTGATAATAATCAATAGACAGACCTCCACGATTGCGCAACTTTAAGAATGTCAGTCTTGATGTAACCAGTCATTGCTCTGTGTGTGCCTTTGGCGAAAAGGGGAAAGGTGAAGTTGAAGGGGGGTGGTCCCCATTCCCCCCCCCCCCCCAAACCTCCCACTTCCCCAATATATCACCAGGGCCATGGCAAAAGGCCACAGCCTCTCATCAACCTCCACCTAAATGTATCCAAAATGTGCATGACTACACTTTGAAACTGCTCGGGGACATGGGGCAGAGAAATGGCAGGGGCTAGTTACCATACCAGCTGAGAAAACAACACAACAGCCTAGACTACAACACCCCCCCACCCCCCCTAATGCCACCGAGTATCCAGGCTTAGGGTAGCAGCTACTGAGTGGATCATTGCCAGTAGGGATGGGTGTATGTATACCTATCACTGCTTCTCTGATGGCCATTTCTTCATAAAGCGCACACAGGTGTCGGAGGAGATGAATGATATCGTATGTTCACGTGACCTACGTGCACTGCGTAACAATGTGTTGACTGTACATGCACACACATGCGGATGGCTACATCACACGGCTATGTATGTGTGCAACCAAAGTGTTGGCTCCATCTGTCATCGAACTACAAAACCAAACAGTTGCATCGATCCCGTAAACTGTGATGCATCCCATGATGCAGTTTACTTTTCTCCACACAACAATTGGACATAAACATGAATTGGAACAGAAATGTGGCAATGACAGCATCCCAGCTCAACTGACTTGGCGACAATGAACTTAAAAAAATACATAAACAATAAATGGCGACAAACACTATATACATTTTTAATACATAAAAAACAATAAATCCAAACTTCATTACCAGTGAACCAGACTTACACGGAGTAGACGAGTGCAAGGGACATGTGTCTCCAGCGACACCATGGGTATTGCTATACCTTTATTACATTAAAGGGCTAGCTAAAAGGAGATACTACAGTGTCCTTCTGGTCGGGATAAGAGAGACAACAGTATTAAGTGGTCTTGTGTGTCAATGTGTATAGTAGTTGTTTGTGTCAGGGTATGAATGATTAGGAATAACTTCCCCCACAACAGCCTGTGATTAGATAAAACATGTGTAATGCTACATCGAGGAACAGCCTGTAAACAAACTGTAACAATTGTATGGAAATAAGAAAATATCTAGATAAATTGAACTGTTGAAATGGAGTGTATGCAGAATAATAAACGGTATCTAAAATTTAATATTATTTGGAAGTATTCTTATGATTCATGAAGCAGAAATACACAAGTAACTGAAATGGAACATCAATTAACCCTCTCCATGCTGGAATGCATGTGCCTAATCAAGCAGGGAGCGAGTTATTGCACATCAGAACATTGGCAAAAAATTTATTCACTCATATATATACTATTGTATAGTACATTTAAAAAATAATAATAAAAAATAAAATAAAAAGAATACATTATTCTTAATATTCAAAGTGTCAACAAACGTTTTTTTTTTAATTACATCAAAAAATGGCGTGTTATTGTTTTATGTAGCAGTGGGAATCTATCATCCAGAAGACCAAAACACATAGTATAATTTTATACTTGATATTCATACAGCCTTCCTATACACACTGTACACACATATTCAAAAGGTCACTGGGGTCATTTTGACGAAAAGTATCAAAAAACACACTTGACCGACAATAAGATCTCTATCTTCTTAATCCAAAAAACATATTTACTTATGTCATCTGATCACAGCGGTAATGAAGACCTTTTGGTTTCATGAATGAAAAATGTGATGCAGCAATTGCCTTGAATGAAAAATGTTATACAGTGATTGCCTTGAATGAAAAATGTTATACAGTGATTTCCTTGAATGAAAAATTTGATACAGCGATTGCCTTGAATGAAAAATTTGATACAGCGATTGCTTTGAATGAAAAATGCTATATAGCGATTGCCTTCAACTAACAGTGCAAGGGGGGATCCTCAACAGACAGTTGAAATTCTAGTCGATGGCATTCCAAGGCAATTGTCACCTCTCCCACGTAAGTAAACACACCTAGGCAATGGGTTCTTGGCAATACGAGTCCGTTTTAACTGACATAGACTATTTTAACTGACATAGTCTGTTTTAACTGACATAGACTGTTTTAACTGACATAGACTGTTTTAACTGACATAGACTGTTTTAACTGACATAGACTCGCCCAGCCTGGGTCACTTTACACTGATCACAAAACTTGACACAGTGTTTAAACCCGTGATTGTGTTTTAATACAATGTTAGGTAATTTACGTAAACAGTCTAATTTTGGTATTAACGGTTAATGTTTTGACTTTCGAAAATTAAATATTTATCAAGTGACATATTGCATACTAGTAGTTGAAAATTTGTAGAGTGGTGGTATTAAACAGCAATTCATTCATTATATGAATATTATTTACAAATATTAATGAGTGAGTGATTTACTGTTTTACATCCAATCGGGAATCTTTCACCCACACCCGACGATGAATATTAATGAATTAATTATATTATTCATTATATAAATATTAATGAATTAATTATATGATTCATTCTATATATGAATATGACATTGTGTACATAGTTTAGTGGGAAAGAAAGATTTTACATTTTTTTAAATGGAATTCTATCTATCTCACCTATTACAAACCTTTTTTTGGACACAACTAACTCCTACATTTGACTTCATTTACACCTAGCACTAAAATGTGAACGAATTGGGAACCAAATTCAATTTTAATATTTTCATAGAAGTGAGTGAATTATTGTCTTACGTCACAGCGGGAATTTTTCACCCATACGTGACAATATATTTTCATAGAAAGGAGATCGACTACAACACTGATATACTAGAAGCTGAGACCTAACAGGGGTGTCAACACACCAGAGGGGAGGGTGGGAATGACAATGACAGCCGGCCCAGATTTACCAGGATCATATAACACTCTCTGTACTCTCTCGGCCTAGACCCACATTTGGTCACGTTAATCGTTTCAACAGGTATCTCGTTCCCGAGTGTCCGGCTGACTTTGCCTCAGACTACCAATCTCACCAGAATGGTTCTGACTTGATAACTTGGATGATCCGTCACACACGACAGGCGACTTCATAGACAGGCGACTTCATAGACGGTAAAATCATTAAATCTTGGCCTGTACGACTGGTTGAGTCAGGAATTGGGAATAATAAATCTAGTTTCAGGATTGCAGGGACAGAGTTATGGATAAAACTTGAACATAAAAAGAAAGTGCAACCGTTGGGTTTTCAAAATATTCGGGACACAACCTAGATTTAAAATTTGGGGTTGTAACTTTGCATCACTGTTGAACTGTTGAACGGTCAATGAACCTACTCTGGCAGTCAATGAACCTACTCTGGCAGTCAATGAACCTACTCTGGCAGTCAATGAACCTACTCTGGCAGTCAATGAACAAACATAAGATAACACACCTTCAGCACAGCCTGCCATGCTTAGCAACATGTAAACTGTAATGGATAGTTAATCCTGTCTTGTCGTGGGTTTAAAAGCAACATGTAAACTGTAATGGATAGTTAATCCTGTCTTGTCGTGGGTTTAAAAACAACACAAATAATCTAATCGGATACTTCCACAAATGTTTTAAAAAAAAGAAGGAAAAATATATCCTAAAGGGGGTATAATTTCCTGTTTTGTAAAAAGGTGTAATGTGCATCATTATTCAGTTCAGGCTAGACTTAACCCTGGGCTGTGATTTAGTTCAGGATGACGAGGGTTATAGCTACGTTTCCATCCATCGATGCATCATAGAGCTGTTGCAACTGTTATGTCATTTTGTGTAACTGATATGTCACTTTTGTGTCATTGTTGTGTCATGGTAACTGTTGTGTCACTGTTCTGTGTTGTGTCACTGTGTTGTGTAATTGTGTTGTGGCACTATGTTGTGGCACTGTGTTGTGTCACTGTGTTGTGTCACTGTGTTGTGTCACTGTGTTGTGTCATGTCACTGTTGTGTCACTGTGTTGTGGCACAGTGTTGTGTCACTTTGTTGTGTCATGCTGTGTTAGTGTGCTGTTCAACTGTGTCATTCTATAGTGTTGTTTTACTGTTAAGTCACCATTGTGTCACTGTCATATAACTGGTACATCACTGTTATGTCACTGTGTAACTGTTGTGCCAATATCGTACCACTGTCGTTATGCTGCTGTCATATCACTGTTGTTGTGCCAGTGTTGTTATGCTGATGTCATATCATTTGTTGTGTCAGTGTTGTTATGCTGCTGTCATACCAGTTGTTGTGCCAGTGTTGTTATGCTGCTGTCATATCATTTGTTGTGCCAGTGTTATGCTGCTGTCATATCACTGTTGTTGTGCCAGTGTTGTTATGCTGCTGCCATATCACTGTTGTTGTGCCAGTGTTGTTATGCTGCTGTCATATCAGTTGTTGTGCCAGTGTTGTTATGCTGCTGTCATATCACTGTTGCATCACTGCTGTTAGGCCATAGTTATTTGATTCCCTGGTTTACGGATCTTCCGACCCGACTTTTTCCACTTTGGAAAATAAAAACTATCGTTTTTATTATATTCAGGGAATCAAATAACTATGGCCTTATGGTAACAAAGAAGTACCTACCCTCAGTGAGGTTCCGGCCAGGGTTGAAGTCTCCTGGGTGCACACTGGGAGGAATAAGATCACAACTCGTACTGCGGGACACTCTGCATCCATATGCGGGATCCACTCTGAAACAGTACAAAAAGGCAAACATTTCTACAATAGGTCAGAATGAGCAAAATCTATAGTGCTACAATTCGGTAGCCAAAATATGCATAGAAATCTCTTCCTAGGCTTCGAGATTCATTAAATCCATGTAGTGCAAGACATCAGCATTGTTAATTGTTGTTAATCTCACACAATGTGATCTTAATGGTTAGACAAGGTTAACCCCTCCCTGCTGGATTAAGGCATCTATGATTGCCTCCAGCATGGAGGGGGGTAATATTTGTATTTCCTTGTGGCCTTGTGGGACATCCAAGGCATCTATTCTAGACAGTTTGCTATAACAATATAAAACAGTAAATCTACCACATATTTTTAAAGTATCAAAATAAGTATGGACAATTTCCTTTCTATGAAACAACAATACTTTCATCTTGAATTACCATACAATTTTAACTAACCTTATTAACAATGTAATTGCAATGACAGATTTAATATGAAAGTATTTTAAACTCACTTGAAATCCTGATATGGTAAACTGCAACAGTCTCTTCTTAGTGTTATTGCTTGTCTTAAATGAAAGCTGTAAAAATGCTGTACAGTAATCTTTATAGTCTTCAAAAGTCTTAGATATCCACTAACTCTCAAAGCTAATCTCTCCGCAATCTGAAATAAATAGAAGAAAACATTTGACCGCTGCTGGTCTCTTGCTGCTGGTCTCGACATGCATAAAGTTACAATTACAAAAACTGAATCCAATTATAAAACTGGAACAGCTCGTAAAATATCGTGCACTTTCGACTTCAATTTTCAGTTCAAGATTCATGAATAAATTAATTTGTAAATTATTAATGTTTAGGAAGTATTTATTGCCGTTGTGTTCGCTAATTCTACAAACAGAAATCAATACTCACTTTTTGTAATCTTTTCTTTTCACTACTAGGATGTCTGGAATACGGTAATGAATCGAAGATGGCCTGGAAAACAAATAGAACAACATTAGAACACAGTGCACAAGAATAAAATGTGCACAAGAATAAAATGTCCAACGTTGAATTAGTCCAATTTAACATTAAATACATTTTGGAATTGAGGTTTAGAGCCACTTTCAAGATTATTTCACTAATATTATATGATAAAATTAATGCAACATGGTTTTTTTTAGGTACTGGGTCACATAATTATGCAGATGGCATTATATATAGGGGCACTATATAAAATGCTATATATTATTATTACTATTATTATTATTGTCACTATTATTTTTTCTTTTCTTACTTCATAATATTGAAAATAAATTGCTTGTATAACAATGCTACTAAATGGAATTATGAGATTTATTTAAAATAAAACTTTAATAGCATGTAAAACTTTAACCCCAATTCAACTATTTTTTACTTTCTTATTAACCCTCTCCCTGCAGGATTAGGCACAAGCAATAACTACTTGACAGCATCTCCCGTTCCTTTGAGCATGGAGAGAGTTAAATGGCTTTTATTGGCGCTCTTGAACAGGATTAATTTTGGTCAAAATTAGGCCTGCGACACAAAGTAATACTTTTTGCTCCAAAAATATAAAAAACAAAATCCTGGAGGAAGTTCAATCATCACATGACTTTTCCAGTACAAGGTCATTGCAATTATTTATTTTTGCCGGGAGCTTAAATGCTCACGACCGATGATGTTATCACCACCAGTCACATGACTGATTTATTGATGTTCATAGCCCCACAAGCCCTAACCAATTCTTGCTATGGTAACAGTATTCAAAGGGATATAGAGCGTTAGTTATTTTTGTCATTATTAATAATTAAACGTAGAAGGTGTAAAAAATATATATTGACAGGTATGTTTTTTTCACCCATGTTCCCCGATACTGATACTATAGAATGAGGCCAGTAAAGGCTGTATATCAAAACTCTACTGATCAATTTCATCTTTGATTTTCTAGTTTAAAACTATACTTTGAATATTAAACAGAAACAGCAATCTCAGAGGTAATGAATTAAATTTCAATAAATATTACACTATCAAAGTATATATGACATACTCCAAAACAATCACAATTTTTTTAATTATCAATATTTCTCATTCATATAGAATATGATAAAATATGTAAATTGTTCATAAACAAATATATTCTATGTTGTTGTTTTTTTGTTAAATTGGGATTTAGATCGGATTTCAAGATTCTTTCACTAATATTATGGCTTGTCAGTATATGGCAGGAGAAAACCTGCAATATCTATAGTGCTGAATAGTGAAGTAAACCTGCAAGCATCTACAGACAGCACATCCCATCATGATTGCGCCTGAAAGGCAACTTTCGCAAACATTGATGATGAGCTCCAGTCTATGCTACAATTTTGCATCAGTTTAGATTATTGATCCAGCCTAACAATTGCATAACGAGGGAAAACAATCAATTAAATTAACTCTTACCATTATTGATGATTTGAACGGTATCATCACAAACAATACAATATCGCAAACATTTACTTAACGAACAATGGATCAAGATACAGCCTGGCATGTATGGATCTCGATATGATAAATCATTAAAGCCTTCACACGTTCATGATTCATTGCAGATCAATAGTTATTATTGATCGCTGAATTATCTATGTGCAGTGATCATGAGATAATCCCCCATGAAGAACAACCTAGTTTTCAATTGTACCACAGTCAACCACAGTTCCGACTGACTGCTGTTGAGTTCTTGTTTTCCAATATAGACTCTCTCTCTCTCTCTCTTCTCTCTCTCCTCTCTCTCTCTCTCTCACCATCTCTCCCTCTCTCTTTCTCAGCTAAAGCTAACTTACATCGTTAGTGACCAATTCTGCCACAATACAGACCTTAAAACTCCCAAGCCAGACACATTAACGAGAACAGAGCTAGAGACGTTAGCCTGTAGGGCACGAGCCCGATATAAAGCTAGCTGTCACCACCGCAGAAGGAAAATGCTCATGGCAAACATGGATTAAATTGTCGTATAAACTCTGAAAACCAATGCTTGCAGAAAAAGCCCTGACGTGCAGGTTGGATAATAAGGGCTTGTCCAGCCTTTCATCATCTGCTGTCGAACTGCCGATATTCTCCTAATATGCCTTTGATGTCGCTTGCAGCATTTATTGTTTCAAACTTGATGCCAGGCATAAAGGTCCCAGTTGGCAAGCCTGCAGAAAAAAAAAGGCCAAGGGAGGGGAGGGAAAAAAAACCCAGGGAGATGTGATGAAAAGATTGCCCAAGACTCGGTTCTTAATGCAAATCTTTAGTGTCTTCTACATCGTTAAAGATCCCCAGCCGTCCTTTCATGTGATGTTTATCATCCTCGCTTTGGTTAACCAAGCAAATGGTGGCTCTTTGCATTCCAGTGAAGTAAGCAGCTCCATCGCACTATATATATATTTATTGTCCATAATTATGCATCTCTCTCTCCACACTCTGCTAGCTTCAATGGACATGGCAAGTTCAAAGAGAAGTGAGTGCAGAGGGAAACAATGTAGTATATGCACTTGTGTGTATGTGTGAGCCATAGGAAACAACCGTTAATATACATAATCTATTTTACAGATCCAACTAGTCTGAAATCGGTTAAAACATAACTTAAAATATTATTTGTATAGAAGAAATGCATTGAAAATTAAGATATAATAGTAGTAGTATGGTATACACGTTTTTCTTAAAATTTAGATTTGCTATATATATACAGTGCTATAGGAGAATTACATCACTGATGTCAGTAACCATGGGTAACATGGTCAGAAAGATAAGTAAGGTAAGTATTAGGATAGCCACTCCTTCTGTTCTACACCCACCCACCCCTACATCACCCTCAGTCATAGCAATACTAACAGCGAGTTTATTGTTTTGCTGTGTGATCATGTTCATATATTGGACACAGTGGAATAAATACTTTGCCCAATTTTATTGCCACAGCTAGAGACAAACTAATCACGAAATACCCCTACCCTACCCTAATACACGATTACATCAGGCTCAACTTTCACAGAAGAGTAATACCATCATCAGGCCGTAAACCATGGCGTAAACCATGGCATAAACCATAGCATAGCCCATGGCGTAAACCATGGTGTAAACCATAGCGTAAACCATCGCGTGAAACATTCTTTGTAGGAAACGAAAAACCTCGATTTACGCCTTACATGAAATGCAGACCACACTCGGCTAATCTACGTGACTGCTCACAATCCTCTCGGCAATCTCACAGTCACTGCCATATTAGAATATATCTGTCATGTGACTGATTAGATTAGTTCATGTCATTAGATAACTATATATTTTCTGCATTTTTTCCCCAGTTACCTAACAATCAAAAGTAGTTGAAACATAATTAATGTAAGTTACCATATTTCCCGTAGTCGGTTGATAATATACTAAGACAATAATGATTATATTATAGGTGAGACTATTGATGCAGGCCGGTGCCCTCCTGTACAAGATGGCGGTACTATAAGGTAGGCATAACTCAAACCTTAGCAATGGTGTAGTCTGTGACTAAGGTTGGAGTTATGGTTACCTTAGAGTTACCCTGTCTCGTACAGGAGAGCCCAGGCCGCGAGATTACGAAACGTTTCAAATTTTACATTCAGATTTATGCACAAAACTTGAGTTGAGCATAAAATCGTACCCAAAAATGTTTCGGAATCTCAGTGCCAGGTTTGGATTTTAGCTGGTAGCAAGCTCAGATGGTGCAGCAGGCCACAGAAGCGTGGTGCCATAAAAGATATAGGGGGACTTGAGAGTGCATCATCACTCTACTACCATCACGGTAAAACACTTAACATGGGCTGGGGCTCCACGGAGTCTCCACTATCATTAACCTCTCAACTACAACCAGCTCATGTCCTACTTATCACCATCATGGCCTTGCTAATTAATCTGTGAGCCGTTTCCCATTTCTCCTAAATTTTTCGCCAGTTTCACCAAAACCTGCTTCAGATTAATACCAAATTGGGCCTTTACGAAGAATAGGATTGGGAAATTGCTTAACACGTATCTTCGAAACGTGATTGAAGGATTAGCGATGCCGAAAGGGTCAATAGCTAAAGCAGATAGCACTCTTAGTGTGTAGCAGTGTTCACTGGATTCATCCACTCAACCAGCAGGGTGCCCATTAGCTTTCAAAATTTGGGGAGAATTCTGGCTAAAACGTCAAATTATGACCGGCAATTTACGATCGCTCCCTCAGCTCAGGTAGGGAAATTCTCAGATTCGAAGGGCTGGGTGGAGATTTGTTCCTGACTGACCTCACATAGATAATAAACACACACCAGGAACTGCATAATTCACAATACCATTATATGCTGACAATATGATAAATTTCACATTATGATGTAGATTGTATCCATAAATTTCTCACCATGAATTGTTTTGGGGCTCCTTCTCTTGGGAGGGAGAAAGTAATAGCTTGAATTGAATAAGCTCATGTAGTAGACTGATATATCTATAATTTATCACCATGGATATTTTTGTTCTGGTAGAAAGAAATAGCTTGAATAATGAAAAAAAATCATATCAAACAAACATATTAATCTTCAAAAATAAATTATCTAAAAAAAAAGTCACAGAAATCCTCTTTATAGAAAAAAAAAGGTCAATCCTTTCTCAGCATAATTTCATCACTCGGATATTCATGACTTCACAAAGCTGTGCGTCGACCCCCTCAGATACGACTCCTATAATAACAGTAAAAGTGGACAGACAAAGTAAGATGGGGGATACAGCAGGTAACGCCAGAGATATGATAATACTGCAGCCAGGCCACATAAGTGTGGCGAATTCTGTGAGAGGAAGATGAATTAGGACAGCCCCAGGCAGACTACCGCAATGTTTCCAGTACGAGACCTAAAACCTCAGACCTCAGCAGTGACAACACACAGTGTACGCCAGAGTGGAATGACAAGATCACAGACAGCACAGACAAAGACAAAGACTCGACTCGACTTGAGACCCACCACTGGAGTCAAAGAAGACTTAGGTAGCTAGTACGAACAGAAAATGAATCGCTGAACAGCCAGACAACTATAAAACATAGTCAGCTTGAAAACCCTGTGCTTTGGCAGAGAGATACAGAGACAGACAGATTTAGAGAGATCTAGAGAGATCTAGAGAGATCTAGAAAGAGAGAGATAGATAGAGTGAGAGATAGAGAGAAAGAGAAAGAAAGAGAGGGAGAGAGAAAGAGAGAGAGGGAGAGAGAAAATGAAAGAAAGAGAGAGGGAGAGATAGAGAAAGAGAGAGGGAGAGAGAGAAAAATAAAGAGAAAGAGAGAAAGAGAGAGAGAGCGAGCGAGTGAGGGTGAGAGAGCGAGGGTGAGAGAGTGAGGATGAGAGAAAAATGGAGCATTCCCTTTAAACCGTCCCATTGGAGTAAACAGCTCACTGGCCAGACACATATTTATGATGTCGGCTGACGGCCTACTGAAATCTAGAGCTCTGACATACAGATCTTTGTGAAGGGAGCAGATGAGGAGGACAACTGGCAGGGTTATATTTTTTCTTCTGCTCGCAGATTTACGAGAAAAACAGACATTTCAACTCGATGGAAGCCAAGGTAGTGACTGTTCCTGCTAGACAGAGGTCGGGTGGGGGAAGGGGGGAGATAGAAAGAAGACGACAAAAACACAATCATACATCAGGAAAAACATACCACGAGGCCATTTGTTCTAAGATGCAATGTTTGTTTGCACCCATTGTCCTTAAAGGGCCTCAGATTTATACTGTTTATAAGCATAAACCAACAAGAACTGACTGCACACAACACTGAGTTGTCAGGTAGACATCATCCACCAGCATCTCCATAAATTACAAATTGTATTTCAACGTGTATATTTCCAGTCTATTTCAATCATTATTACGATTAGTTTGTTAACTTGGTGAACTTTCCGAAGTGAAATGTCCAAATTGTTGCACTTTTGTATACATTATCTAAATAAATAGAAAATATGTTCTCACCATCAATTATATTCTGTCCATACTCTTTACTTCATAATTTCTATTTACAATCACAGGAATAAATCCAGAATATTTATTAAGTGTTTTCAAGTATTTTTTCCTTTTAAAACAAAATCATTTTTCTAATTACAATGACAAAAAGATCATGAAGTTCAAACAAAACAGCCTATTTTTCGCACTTGGTTACCATAATTACAGGCTCTCCTCCCACCACATACACATCAATGTGAAATAGCATGACCAACGGTGTTAAACACTCTCACATAGATCACCACCAGACACCCACTATGATACTACTGTTAGTCGAGACTCCTCCAGCATTGGTAAATTGCACTATAAAACTTTCCAGTTATTGAGTAATGTACTAGACACTCATGCCTATGGCTGGCAGGCTGTGCAGAGACAGGACAAGGTGCTTCTGTTCTGGGACAGGTTGAGAAGTGATTGCCTACTATCTGTGCTCACTGGCCCATGAGGCAGTTCCAAGATAATACTGAGCAGTGGTATTCCGCTGGGCTCGTGGCTTGTGCAAAGAAATATTAATTACCGGTAGCCTTCGCAACAGGAACAACAACAGCACCCCCCCCCCACCCTCTCTTGTTTCTAGCAAAAACTAGGACAAAATCCCACATTGGTGTTTTGTCATCTCAAAAATCGTTCCTGCCGACTACATACCACATCAGCTTAAAAACTATACATGGGATGGTCCACCGAACCTTTGTGCAATGGGTTCCTAGAGGATAGTTAAGCCAACCAACACACAGAGAGAGTGATGAATGGGCCCAGGGTCCCCCATCCTTTTAAGCAAGTCGGGTGTTAAAGCCTGGGTATTGCTGACTGCCTCTCTATTGAAGTGGGTCCCGCATACCACGGCTCTCTACCATGGAGGTGTACACTGGGTCGGGCAAAGGGCCCCCCAGGCAATAAACATGGCTTCTTTTCTTCTGGGCCCAGATCAATAGAGCAGAGTACAATAGGCTTGTTAGAGGGGGCTTTATTGCCTTCCCCACCTCAACTACCTGTACCATCCATCAGTCAAGGAGGGGCCCAATAAGGGTGCTTCAAAGCTACACTACTGGTTTCTTCAGATTTGTTTTCAATAGAAAACACTGTTGAATAAAAAATCTTTTGGAGGAAAAAAATAAATCCTCATTCCACTAACCCAGATAGGTCCTCATTGAATTTTTATACTAAGGTCACTGGGTAAACATTTTTTGGGTCCAGTTCAAAACAAAGGAAAGGAAAATAGACGATTTTCCTTGTAGAATCGGAAGACATGTATTACCATGCTAAAGATGGATTTATTGCAAATATTGAAGTCATTAAAAACAATACACTCTTCAAACAATCTTGTTTCAGGACATAATATATAACTGCGAGATTTAAGTCAGAAATGTATCTAGACCAGATCATACTCAGGACCAACAAATAGAAGCTATGACATTCTAGCACCAAACATAGCCAACTTTTTTCTGTGCCCTTCAATTGTTCACACGTTTCCTTGAAGTCGTGGTCGGCAAGTTCAGAACCTCCCCAAGTGACCTTACTGACCTCAGACAGACAACAGTAAGGAGATGCCTATCACGCTAGCATCCATTGACATTATTCTCCAAATAACCCGACAAAGGCTGTAAAATAACACTGAATACCAACTTGTTTTATCAGATACTGATAGTACACCAAAAACATATTCACCAGAATTTACACAAAATAATGAATATTCATAAAATGTTTTTTAAAATAATATAATAAATAATTTTAAAAAAATATGTTGACATGTCAAAATATCTTTATAATTTATTTATTATATTTTTGTTGTACTATTTTGCTCGCGGATACAGACATTACATCAAAATATGTATTTATACACCTGGGTGCAGTTGCACGATACTCTTGTAGCACTACAATAGTCCAATCTTCGACAATTGGAATTGGGTTGCACGAAGCTCTTGTACGCTATCTGAATAAGACAATTGTAAGTCCCTACAACTATTGTAGCCTACAAGAGTGTTGTGCAACTGACCCAGATTTCATGCAAAATAATTAATATTCACAAACTGTAAAAAAAAAAAGAAGTACTTTTTAAATTATAAAAAGAAATGTTTACATGTTCAGTAGCTGGTTTTTTTAGCATAGATTACTCTGTTTTTTTTCTCTTTCACAAGTAGGACACTAACGTACAAGCACAGCTCACTCAAATTATGATCACCAATTAATGGCAATTATGCAGGTGGGACATACTGGGCCATTTACTGCTCTGGCCACAATTACTCACACTACAGTTTAAATGAACACACACCTAATAACAGGCAGCAGGGGGTAAGTGCTGGACAACATAATGTCATCATACCATTACTGCTTTCATCTTGGTACAATTTGAAACTGAACACTACTTATTTATAAGAGATAGAACATGCTGGTATGTGCATGTTCTGTGTCTAGTGTTACTTGTAGATAGGATAATTCGGGGTATTTTTTTAGACTGCAGTAATGACTGTTTTAAAGAATGTTTGGAACTTTCGAGTCATGCAAATTGGTTGGCTATAGAGATTGATTTTTTATATATATTGAATTAGTGCTTGATGTCGCAGCTGGAATATTTCACCAATACACGATAACTACAATGTTAAGATTAAATTATAAGGCTACCTTATATTACAAACATTATATTATACGGCTACCTTATATAATAAAGAACTACCAATATTTGATACTGTACATAGATCTATCTACACAAGTACTTATATTATTCTTGTCTTTCTCGCTTTCATAAATTCAATGACTATCAACATAAAAGTTTTTGTATTTATATTTTTTTTCTCGTTCTAATATTGTTTTTGGGGTTTATCATGTAGGATTTTTCAAAAAGAATAAATACATGTCGACAAGAAAGAATTCATATTATTTGTGCACAATCGAGTACATCATGCACATTGGCGCACAAGGCTAATGAGTTGTCCACTGCTTGATGTGAGCCTGTGTGTACAAAGGCCACAAGGCTAATGAGCTGGCTCTGGGTAACCCGCCAGTCGGCAATGCTAATTTCAGCTTTGATCATGCTGCAGCCTGACCAGCTGATTAGTTATCCAGTGGCTCGTTATGTAATACAATTATAACTGCTATAGATCATCATCCTGCTACTGGTGCATTATGGAAGATATTTTTATTTTGCTTTTGGTAAACGGAGTTTCTTTTCAACACGGCAATGATTTAATATCAGTGCTGTACAGTATACCACAACAACAAATTTTAAACGATTAATAGTTCGGAAGTAGAATAAAATGTGTATTGCATTAGAAGAAATATAAATCACTATAAATGAAATTTTGATCTTTAGAAGTGGGAAGGAAGGTGGGGTTAGTGTGGGGTGTTGGTGTGGGGGTGCATGAGATTGGCAATGTTGGACAATATTTGGGAGTTGTGATGAAAAATAGACAAACATAAAGTATAAAGTGATATTTCCGGTCATATTGTTACCAAAACGATAAACATTGTCACACATCTCAAATGTACGGTCATTAAATTTCAATTGTTGTGTTTTCTGGCTAGAAACTGAGTAGCAACATTGAAATAAGATCTCATAGGGATTACAACATTGATGCAAATGTGTTTGAATATTCGAATGTTGTTTTAATGTTCGTAATTTAATATTAATTCACGAATATTCGAATATTTGTTTCAGTTCTAAATATTATTAAAGTGCCAACAAAGTGCTTATGCTATTTTATAAATTAATTTTAAAATGCCCAATTTACATAGCAGTTCACAAAACATGTAGCAATAGACTGTGAAATGAAAGATATTATGAGACACACTTTCAAGAGCAAGGCAGAGAGTAGTGCATAGCTAAGCCTCCATAAACACAGAGAGAGAGAGACACAGGAAAAGTCCGTAGTTCAAAGCAAATATGTCAACTGGGATACTTTGGTTGCCTGTCACCGTAATATGATCACAAATAAGAACAAAGAGTCTGGCCTAAAACAAGGTTCCTACACTGTCCCTTACCAGCAAAACAAAAAATCTACAACCCGAACAAGTACGAAAATATGAATATCATGAGTTGAAACTGCAAAAAGTTACATGCCCTCTAATTTGAGATCAATATGGGCAGAACGTTCTGTCTTCCACTGTGTCAGAACTCTGCATGTTCTGCACAACAGATGTTTTCTCAAAATAAACATATTGCCACTTAACTTTCAAGTCAATGTCAAAAATATTTACACATTCTACTGAGAAGCATGATAGGTCCCCCACCTTTTCTTTTTATTGTTGCAAAGGTTGGCCTCGAGCTGAACATGCTGCAAGACCATATGATTTCAAAGTACACAAACACGACCATATAAATCCAGACTTCAAATAATTAAGCTCAACGTAATTGCTAAGTGTAACTAGGCCGTTTGATAAATCTTTTCACAAGCCTATAAAAAGTTTATTTATTCAAACATTAAAAAAATATTAAGTAATGGATCACTGTTGCTTTAAAAGATATCACAGGCCTTTGAAGATGCAAACAAATAGACATCAAAGGAAACTGCATAACCAATTTTTTGTCAAGGAGAATTATAAGTAATTTTTGTGAAAAACATAAGCTGGCAAGTTGCATGTTCTTGCCAAAATCACAATACATCATCAACATGTATATGTAAAGTAAAATAAAACTTTTTGAATCCATTTATCAATGAGAATCGATACCACTTGCAAAAGTCTGACAGAAAATATGGGAAATGTTTTATTCAATTCATAGGTTAAATGCTATGTTGTGAAGTTGGTGGAACACCATTGGGTAAACGAAACAGTTTGTTAACATCAGAATTTAATATTTATATTAGGAAACATAAATCAAGGCTATGATCTTGATCGTTGATGTATCCCATATTTTGTTGAGATGCTGTTACCTGATTAAATCAAAATTACATTAACCAAATTTCCCTGGTTTCTTCATCTGATCAGGAAAACAATGTAATGGAAGTATATAATTAATGTTAAATTGAATCAATGTTGGCCTGAATGATTCTCTTTTGTTTATCAGTTCCAATTGCGTGCTTGGTATGATAAGTAGCATTCATTGATTGAATAGCCTAAGTTGTTTGTTTAATCAACACATCTCACTTAATATTGAGTCTATCTTGTCAGCAAGGAGTGAATCTTGTTTCAATTGAATGTGTATACAGTGTTGTTTATTTGGCATGATACTAATACAACACCTCTAAGATTAAAGCAGTTGTAGTATTGAATCATCGAACTAGAAAAGTAAAAATTACATAATTATATTAATTGATAATGGTTAAAAACCTAAATCTATAAGACTATATTTAGCTTGTGAATCTCATTGATATGTTGTCATATGGTGATTGAACATTCAGGAGATTTAGTTTGCTAGCTGTTTACCTGTTTGTATACATAATTTACAATGTATTCCTTAATTGGATTTGACAGGTTTTGCTGCGATAATTTTGGATTCCACACATTGACTCCTTACCTGCATCTTAGTAATTCCTATTTCATCATTGCTTAACCACCGTAGTCCAGCTGATAGCTTTTCAGATTCAGCTTGTATCACTATCCCCCCTAACTGTTTAGGGCTGACTGCTTCTTGCCTATTGTCTGTCAAATAACCCTCTTCACTAATCTCGACCGTTCTTCGTTGATGTTTTACATCAAAGTTACGCAGCTTCACTCTCGCTGAAGTCCCCGATGATTTACCTATCCATGTATGATCATCTTGCACCGAATAACAAACTATATTCAACAACAACATCACAGAAATGACAAAATGTACATAATCCACTCCTCCGAAATGTTTGGTGCTGGGCGCCATGTTGAAAAACAAGATCCAAGTTGCACTCGTTATTTATGCAAATATTCCACAAAATCACGTTCCTATCGCAGTCTTCTAATCTTAGGTAACTGTAGCAGTAGTCGCTCAAGTCGTCTGTAGACTTGCAAAGGGAAAACAGGCTGCAAAGCCGTCATATTTCCCAACCAGATTTCAGTCCTACATTCCGACTGTTTCGGTGACCAACATTTTCTTGATACTGAATGCTAATATGAAAAGCTAACTGTTTATGGTCGACACAGTTTCGTATCCAATAAAAAATAAAAATAAAATTGTTGCAAGGTGCGCGCGGCTGTAAATCCAACGATAGCTCTTGTTCTGGAACGGAGCTATGCTGCCTGATTTTCGTATTTGAATGTTTGTAGACAACGTTCAGTAATTTGGATATTACTATATTAAGAAAGCATTAGTAAATAGTTATAGTGAAATGTTTAATTATTGAAAAGTCCATTGTTGTCAAGATATTTTTATATTTATTTATGCGGCTTGTAAACGGAGAATAGAACATGGCCGCTCCCTTGGCGCTCATGAAAGTGTGTAGATGGTGTTTACAAACGTTACCCAATCTATATCGTGCGAATACACGTAGCTGGCCATTGCAAACTTTAGGTTCAAGATTATTTAAAACAGGTTTTCAAGGTGCGACTAAATTTAATTGTTCTCAATACCGTATCGCCTCGGTTATCGGTTATTTTTATGTCACTTTTTTTTTGGACTGAGCACGTGATGCCATGGGATGCTGAAAGCGCACATACAGTGTAAAGCAGTTTCCAAAGCGAAAGTAGTTAAGATATTTATTTAACAAAAACATCTTAGCTTCTGGCATAGTGACGATTGCAAATGAATCACTATGGATGCTATCAATCTACGTTATTTGTGGTTATGAGTTAATGTGGTTACACACATCGTTAAACTAATCACGTGTCAAGTGTGTGTGACCGCATGCGCTTTTGATCACATGATCTTAAACACCATGTGGTTCAACAAAACCAACAGGCCCCCAACAGGTATGATATAATCACAAAGTACAACCAAACGTTTCATTCAAAAATAGTTATTAAATGTGTATTCATAAAAAAAAAAGTCCACCAATATGTACGGTAAATATTCATAAAGTACAGGCAGGCATATGAACAAACACCTCTGAGTCGAAGGAGACTTCCAGAAAAGGAAAAAAAATAAGTGGGGGCAAAGTGTACCTCCCAAAAATTAGGTTGGGGGTGAAAAGGCAGAGGTGGGGGCGAAATGACTGGGGGTGCAACGTAGAAGGGGCGAAGCGTCTGTCACCGCAAGACTGGCTTGCGCTATTCTTTCAAAGAAAACTACAGTATTTTTGTAGACCTGTTTCCTTTAGAATTTACTAGCATCTTAGATTGGGATATCTGCGTTCTCCAATTAACTGTGAAAATAGCAAGTCTGTGATTGAAAGGTATTGCGATAATTAAAATAATGGTAAAAATACCAGCAAAGGTAGCGATCAGACAGAGGCCTAGTCCCTATTATTACTAAATTTGGCAGAATCTCAGTTGCAAAATGTATTTCATGATTTCACACATCTAGACTTCAATTTTCAACCAAATAAATGAATTTTGATGACCGAGAACAGAGAATGGACAGCTGATGGAACAGCCTTGATATTTCCTTAAATAATAGACTTATCAACAACAAAAGTAATTAGGCTTGCTTAACAGTCAACCATAAATTTATAGCACAACTATTTTCAAGGTTGTTGCATTTCATGCAGTAACAATGGTCTAATGTCAAAACTAAGGCTTCCACACTCGTGTTTCCACACTTGTGTATCAATTGTTTTCATGATCTTTGCCTGTGATGATCAAAGTTATCCCTGTCAGACCAACCTGGTGAGATCGGTAGACTGAGGCAAAGTCAGACAAATATTTCGGCATCTGTGAAAACATTAGCATGACACTGCAGCCCATATAGTTACATCTTCCTCATGCTTTTTCCTTCCTTAAAAACTGGTGGAAATCCAGACTAGTACAAGCAGTACATATGCATGCAAGCCATGATGTGAGTGAAAAAATCTTGAAAGTGGCTTTAAACCCCAAATCAACCAACCAACCAATCTCTATTATATGTAGTACGTGTATTTGTTTCTAGGTCTTCCAGTGACACTGACTAGATCTGGTATCTACCCTTTCCTTGCATCCTTTATTGCCAGTATTTTAATGCAGGTTTGTTGTAACATGTCTTTACATCAAGAACTTGCACTAGTTATTCACATTAATAATTCAAATTTCAAGCTAACCTCAACAGGTAAATCAATGTGATAGAGCTATTTTGATATTAATTTTATTTAAAAGATTATTTTAATGAACAAAATGGAGGTAAAAAATCATCATAATTTTGTTAATTAAAAAAATTAAATTGGTCAAATGAGCTTCAGAGCCATTGGATATCACTTCAATTTTGTTTTATATTGCAGGCACTGTTGATCTGCTATTTCACAGATCTCTTACAACGATCCTATGCAGTTCAACTCAACCCAAACCAGGTACTGTAAAAGACTTATATTTTGCGGACGCAAATTTCGCGCAAATACTATAATTGACATATTCGTGGGAATTAAATTACGCACATTGCCACAAAAAAGAAAATGGGGAAAAAAATATCCGCTCACAAAATGAACACATGTACTACTGTAACGTGCTCGCCGGCGATTACGAATGCAACTAGTTGTAAAGTATATGTAAGAATTGTTAAAACCATTTATGTACATCATCCAATAAATTAATATGAATTTGTTATGGTAAACTCTACTAAACTGGGTACTGTCTGTAATCAGTGGAATGTTATCTGAGAATATGATCTTTAGAAAGCTGCACTGGTGTTTTCAGGATGAATTGGTTCCACTACAAGAAATGGGGGATGAAAGTGAAGAAGACGAATTATTTAGTCGAGGTGAGAGTTTAGGCTCAAGGCTGTCTTTTCTTGTTTGAGGACATGACATGCATCATGTGCTATGCTGGATAGTTTTCCAAAAGAGATTTCAAAAGTAATTTATTAATATTTACATTACACTTATCTTTCTCCATATTGGTTGTATGCTCTCCAGGGAGTTGAGAGGGAAAGTAGGTGCACATTGATCCCTTGACTATGGTATTAATGTATCGGTATGAGCTTGCTTTTGAGCTTCCATTTGGCATATTAATGACGTACACATTATTATTATTTGTCCAAATGCAAAGATATTCTTCACCACAGAAAATAATTGGGTTTTGAACCCGGATTCACACCCTAACGTTAATATTTGTAGTCTGATGAATTACCACAGTAACCACTGATCCAGGCTTGTAGTGTGAACATGGAGAGGTTTGTTAACATCGTTAAAAGATAATTATATATCTTCAGGCACATTTTGTTGACAACCTGGATATTTAAATCATCATATTCTATAATTCTATAAAGTTATTCATTTGACATGTTTCATGCAGTAAGCTTTTATTAACATTTGGCAATATAATATTTTAAGGTAAAATAGTCCCAAGTGTGGAATACAATGGTGAAGGTTCTGTACAACATCCAAATCTGCATCTAATGGGGCAGTTGTTCCTGGGGTGTGGAGTTCGACAAGCATTTGACGTCATGGTCATTCTGCAGTTGTGAGTACAGTTGTCGCCCTGAACATCCTAGGACTCATAATTATGTACATCAGATCATGGCTTGACAGTAAGGCATGTCCACCTGCCCTAAAGAGGTGTTAGCCACAGGCAGAGAAGGGACTAGCCCATATTTACAAGCCCTTTACCTACATGGCAAGTGCTCACAGGTTTACTGCAACATTCTGCACTACGGATGTTGCAGGTTTCCTCCTGCCCTAAACTGACAAGTCGTGATATAAGTGAAAGAATCTTGAAAGCGAC
>JAUTBT010006111.1:0-46391 GCA_032361225.1 Lepetodrilus schrolli
AGTGATCACAGTCAGGTAGGTAGACAGACGTCACATGATCACAGTCAGGTAGGTAGACAGACGTCACATGATCACAGTCGGGTAGGTAGACAGACGTCACATCATCACAGGTAGGTAGATAGACGTCACATGATCACAGTCAGGTAGGTAGACAGACATCACATGATCACAGTCAGTGATCACAGTCAGGTAGGTAGACAGACGTCACATGATCACAGTCAGGTAGGTAGACAGACGTCACATGATCACAGGTAGGTAGACAGATGTCACATGACCACAGCTAGGTAGGCAGACATTACATGATCATAGGTAGGTAGACAGACATCACATGATCACATTTAATTTCTCACTGGACGAATTCCTTATACCCAGAGGAATTACTTTCTAAAAAATGTGTAGCACTTTAAGGGCATATTTCATGGTCAATTGTATTTTACCTGAAAGTATTATATTTGTCTACACAAGTATATTGGGGAAACAAGCTAAATTTTCCACATTTCCCACTGGTTTTCAATATTTTCATAGGTTAGCATTTTTTATAGCGAAAATTACTAAAATATGATATGAAAATATTGAAAACCAGTGGGACATTCAGGAAAATGTATCTTGTAGATAATATATTGTGTAGATAAATCAAATGTACACACTTTCAGGTAAAATATGTTTGACTGTGAAATATGTCAACAAACTGATTGTAATTTGTATGCCTTTAAAATTGTTTTAATGTTTAATTTAATTTGATAATTTGAGCCATTTCTAAATACCATTCTAAATTCAATATTTTCATAGGGGCATCAAGTAAAAACTGCATTCATTTGTCACTGTTATATATTGCTTGTGTATCCTTCAGAGTACCTCCTTGAATCAATGCAGTTGACGTCGTCAGAGCATGCACTCCAGTCACTGCATCTACAGCACCAACATCACCTACGACAACACGACCTCATTCTCGAGAGGTATCACCGCATCGAGCGTGCAAAGAATGCTCAACGCAGCGCACAGAACAGGACCAATCAGAGCTGTCAGACAGATAACCTTGACCTGGGCGTCGACCTAATCGATGGAAACATGAGTCCCCACCACTTTGAAGCAAGTCTGTACCCCACGATGAACCAGACTGACACGTTGTTAGCATTCCTTTACAAGAGGAGCAACTCGCAGGACTCGAGCTCGTCAAAGAAAACTCCGGCTGCACAAGTGACTTTCTCGCGGGAACCCACTGAGGATCAGGTGAGCGTGGCCGAGCTACACAGTCACAATGAAGAGCTGCAGAGACACGTCAAGTTCCTGGTGAAGGAGCTGGTCAGTCTCCGGAGGGAGAACGAGGAACTGGTCCTGAGGCTGCAGGAGAAGGACAATGCTGAGCACTTTACCCCATTTGAGTTGCCTCCCTTAGAAATGCCAACTTTGAGCTTGGACTTGATGAAGGAAGGTCTTCAGGCTGATGATGATCTGAGTGATGATTGACCTTGTAGGAAGTGATGATTGACCTTGTAGGCAGTGATGCTGTGGTCTGATCTACTGTGCTCTGTGTAAGAAGGAATGGAGATAACAGGGATGCTATAAAATTGAATTGTGATGAGCCACTGTTCAGTATTGAATAATACACATGGTCCCAGTGTCTTCACAGAGAGCATTCCAGTCATAAGACCCAACATATATTGCATGCAGTTGTCTCCCTTGGCCATCATGTGTTCCCTCCATCCATTCCACCCCAATATATGATACATGTTGATAGTTGCAGATTCTGTGGAAGACCCTCAATCAATGACAGAAGCTAGGAACAATGTTCTCATCACGTTATATTTAACTTGCATAGAAAACCAAATTGTTATTACCGTGGTCGCCCTGCTGGATTAATCAGTGACTGGTCTGTGATCATGGTGATCATGGTTGCATTTAAAGCTGGTCAATCTCAGATTTCTCTAACAGATGGACTTCTTGTCCCACCGCACTATTAAATCTCTCACTGCTGGAGGCAACCGGAGATGCCCTAAAGAGCTGTGCCTGTGTCTAATCCAGCAAGGAGAGGGTTAATAATCTATCATCTTGCTTACTAACCTGAGCATGCAAACAGATGATAGTGTTGATCCAGGCCATTCCTGATAGAATATCTTCCACGTATATTTATACCTTTATACAAAGCTGTCACCTGCAGTATTCTTGCCGTGAAAACATGATGTTTGTCAGACAATTCCAGCATGTTAAGTTAAGCAATGCCCAACTGTTAATGTCGCGGTGTTCTGAAAGGTTGATGGGTACAATCTTCACTTCCCTACCAACAATTATCTGCAGTTTTCTTTACTGCACTTGCTGGTTAAAATATTAAATATGCCCGTTACCTGCACATGTACTTTATGATTCAAAAGATTCTCTAAAAGTAATGTTTCTTGTCTACTATTTTAGTCATAGATTTTGATCTATTGTAATATAGGGAGAAATAAACCGTTGTGGAATATTTGTTATATATTTTTTTATGATGTTGTATTATTTCATATAATCTGGACATCAGTCGTCAGCTACCACATGTTCCCACTTTGTACTGGTGTTGTCAATCAGCCTACTTGATGTCATCCTCGATACCCTGACATTATTACTATGTACTTAACACAGTCTAATAATGTTTTTTGACGGATGTTAAGTAGTCATAATGGCCAGTGATTCCAGGATTACTTGATGTTCGAGTTCTATCTCAATGTGGAGACTAGTTTATCAGTACCAGCCATGGCTTATTGGCGACGTGGTCTTGCTGAACATTATTGCAGGATCCCCTCCCTTCATAAGCAGATCATGATATAACTGCAATACTGTCACAGGAAAATGGCAACAATTCCCAGGTTGTGACTTGGTATTATTTGGTAAACTTGTATAATCATTATATTGATGATGTTGACTAAACAGTAAACACAAAGCCATGAAACATTTGCAGCCTTTATTTATGTCATCAACACGAGGGTAGTGAAATAGAGGACTGGTTGAAATAACACATTACATTATTTGACAAGGGAGGAACAAAAAAAACAAACAAGAAAATGCTATTAACATACCTGTGTAGATCAACAGCTGATAATGTACTCATGATCATAAATAAAATAGTTATATGAAAAGTACAGACTTGTGGGATATATCCAGCAGTGTTGCACTTTACTTTAGACTCGGAATAAATTATCTATGTTCTGTTAATCTTGTAATATTTGTTTTCAAAGTGTATCAGTTCGTCAAAATGTAAAACTATCACTTTTTAATTCCAAGTATATGTCATGGTGATAAACATCAATAAATGCTTCATTATATTGTTCAGTCAACTCTTGATTAACAACAAGAAATAGATATTTATTTTAGTCAATTTGTGAAGGCCAACAAATATGGCCATATTCAAGGGGAAGACTACCAGCCATTAGTTGTAGTGTACCTATGTCTATTATTGGTGTATGTGGTATATATAGTACTATATAGCATTGCACTACTGTTCCTAACATACTAGTACTCCATTCCAATTTGTTATTCAGTTATATAAAGCCTACTGCAACAGCTGTGCAATATATTACATTGAGAACTGTCACAGCTTGTTATATGAGCCAATTAAGTGAATAATTCAAACAAAGATTTCATTCATATTGATTAGTTTTGTTGGAGAAATGCGGTGCTGATATATGTACAAAGCCAAGCTTCTGCTTATTATTGGGTGAAATAAACCTAAAGTGATCCTGTCCTTTACCAATGTAGTCACCTGATGACGACAGTCGCCATAGTTATTGAATCATTAACCCTCTCCCTGCTGGAGGCAACCAGAGATGCCCTAAAGAGCTGTGCCTAATGCAGCAAAGAGAGGGTTAATATGCACAATACAAGGACAACAACTGTCTCAGTATTGCTGTGAACACAAAATATACATGTTTCGTAATAGACTATAAATGTTAAAAACCTTTAGCAGATTAGTAACTATATATATGTATTGTGCAGTAAGGTAGTTCCCTAATTACTTGTTGAAGACAGACAATATACCAGTGAATCACACACTAGGGCCCACCAATGTCCATAATAACCTTCCATGGACATCAGTGACCTCCTCTAAACATCCAAGACTGTGGGATACTTTTGCTATTTTTCATCAGATTTGTTTTTCTACAGAATAGATTTTTTTTTAAAGAATGACACAGTTACAACGATGGCAAAATGTCCCGTCTTATTCGTGATTATGCCCACACACAGTTTCCACTTTTTCAAATGAGGATGTTACAGATGGATTCAACACAAACTAATTATATAAGTGAATGGTAACCATCTTCTGCAATTATTGGTGTGGACTAACATCTACCAGTAGGTAATACTAGTATATATATTGTATACATATCAATTCTGGATAATTCTTATCAACTATTGTGTAATTAATTAAAATGTGCCCAAAGTGAAATACATTTAGAAGAATAGCACATTGCACTTGTCATATCAGCTATTCCTTATCACATCACACATGCAATGCAGCCAATGTGTCTGATAACCATCCAGGTGGCTTTGTTAGCAAAATTCAACCAATATTAGTTTGTTAATATGAGGCAAATAACTTTTCTCAAAGCCAGTATACCATGTGGATTTCTGAGGGAAACTAGGGTAAAATTAATTTAATGTTAGTAACATAAAAACACATAATTGTTTGTAAACCAAGAGAACGGTTGTGCTGGGACGACTCATTCCGAGTGTACGTGCACCTGACATGGCTTGTTCTGGAATGCTGGCCAGCGACACACTGGGCAGTAGTGGTTGCTCCTCTTGAGCCAGGTGACCACGCATGCCTCGTGGAATGTGTGTCCACAGGGGAGACCACACAACATTGTACCAGGGGAGTAGTCATCCAGACAGATCACACACTGATTGGTCGGGAGGAATCCATCGGGAAATGCAAAGTCAAATGTTTCTGGAGACTTTGATTGACAGGAACAGCAGCAGGCAGTGGCTTCTATTGAAGGCAGTTCCTGTGCTCCACTGGAAGAAGCCGACTTCTGAGTGGGGACAGGTGGAAACGATGCCGGTCTGTCATTGACTGAAGGGATACTTGAATACTCTGAGCCAGAGGTAAGGTCAGGCGACATTGAGACATTGGGGTGAGGACTGTCCATTGAGGCGGAACTGCTGACCGAAGTCTGTGGAAGATTTGTACCATGGCACACTGGGGATTGGGACCGCTTACAAAAGTCACACTGGACTGTGTCGTAAATATCAGTCTGCAGACAAGCGTATCGCCATCGTGGCAGGTCTGCAACATAGGAAACAAACTGCTCTGGCAAATCAGCGGGGATGTATCTATTTCCAAGCAGTCCGATACTTGACGGGGGAATAAGTCGAAAACCTGAGGGTCGGATTAGATGTTCCAATGTTCGCATTTCTGTAAAATTCCAATAGTTATCCTCTTCTTCATCAACGATATCCATCCCAAGTTTGCGACGGTACTCGACAAAACCAACTAACAACGTAAATGCTACGAAAGCCGAAGCAGCAACTGCTGTGTGCATGCTGTAATATGACAAATCTTTCCTTAAAAAGGCTGCGAGGTTTGTAGTGGAGAACAACCGCAATAATTTGAGTAACCAAAGAGGAAATTTATCAAGATATGGCAGCTGAAATAGCCCTACTATTGGTAACCACAACATGATGAGAATGATATTACATTTGATTAAATTCCACGTGAATTTTTTTACTCTCCTGAAAATTGTCCCTTGAATGAGACACAGTTGGAAAATTGTTGCCAAATTGGTAATGATGAACGTTAGTATGAAAATGTCATTCAGACAAGGGTACAATGTCCTGAAATATGTTTCCATGGCGAAAAACGAAAAGATTTCCCCATTTTTGTTCCCAAAGAAATGTGTTGACTCGGCAGTTCTGATCAGGTACAACGGCATTGCCACTTTGCCTTTTTTCATCCTCAAGTATTTCATTATACTTTTTCCACCGGACGATCGAATGTCGACCATCCCAAATTTTATCCTTCCTGGAAACTTGACACTCAACGCGGAGTAGAACATGGGGATGTTGTCGTGGTCTGTGAACATGACCGCGCGTACTTCTGGGTTGAGGACAGGGTGTCTGTACATGTACCAGTCCTCCAGGAACGCGTCTCTACCGCCGATCTTCTCAACCATGCCATCCAGTCTCTCTCGCATCCAGTCGTACAACTGGTTGGTTTTCATTGGTCCGTTGTACAGATGTAGGTGGACATTGGCCTTGGCTTCGAATGTGCCTGGAAGCGCTAACATGAGTCGAGGGGATCGCCAGCCTTTCTTCTCACAGTACCTAAAACAAACATTAACACTATCAATGAAGAATGAGCAAGAGTTATTGACAGTAAGTCCCATTGGAGGCATTTCCGGTGACACCTAATCGGAGATATATCATTAGATACTTGCAAATCAAATTTATGTTTAATTAAAATTTATAGGGAATGGTTTGAACATGGAACAATAGATAAAGCCATTGCTATGAACGTAAACCACAAAGATATCTGTACACCATACATCATCAACATTATAGCACGGTTGCCAGTGAGGCTAACGATGGTTGCTATGAATGACGTCAACATCGTGACTTTTTCATGTGACATCACAATGGGAATTGGGATGTCGTCAGCTGTCAGTCAATGTGTAGCACATTTAGATGTTTGACAAGTTTATGTCACTGGATTTTTAATGAATCTTGTATCAACTTTCGGTCCCTACCGGTATATAGTTAGGTCTTATGTATTATGACTCTCTACTGCCAATCTACGATGGAAATTTGAACATTCATAATCATCAATATTTTTGTGAAAAATTTGAAAATATTTTACAGTTATTAAGACATTCTCACTAGTAAATGGTAAATATCTGCAATTCCTTGTGTCTGTTACCTATCTACCATGACCTACGATATATATATTTTTTGTCTGCTTTTTTGTTTGCTTATGTAAATACATTATTGTTAGCATTGCTTCCTATAGTATTTCAATATTATTCTATTCCGTGTATGGCGGGTGAGAACTTGCAATAACTGAATGTTAGCAGCACGACCAACTAGCTATGGCAGATACTAGTATACATGATATAGATGGATAATTCATAACTATCATTCTAGAATGCAATTACAGACATTTCGTGAAAATGTTTGTAGTGTGTAAACATTGAACATAATAATCAGATAATGTGTGCATTTATAATGTGTCAAATTTATGCTCGAAAGTGTTACATTAGTACCCCAATCAATGGATCAATGTACACTCAGTTGACCTTCTCAACTCCCTGGGGAGTATAGAACTCAAGCTGCCAGAAGGTTTACATTCACAATTTCATCTCATCCTATGAACACATATATAGTGAAAATTCAAATGTCAATATACTAGGTCTCTGGCAAGATCTTACCTCCAACTTACAAGTGTGCTAACCTTGCTCTTGACAATGTTCAAAATGTTGCTTTCATAATTTTAAACATTCACCAAGTGGATAATGCCAGGAATGACAATTTTATATATTCACTGCAACAATATACCTTTATTATTAACTTGACACCGTACCTTAAATCTAGTGAACAGTCTAGAATACCAGCTCGCACTCCAAACCGCGACACTCTCTTCCTGATGGCTTTCCAGCGCGAGTCTCCAAGTGGGATGGCCGACCGATGTGACGTGTATACTTGTATTAACCAAACACTGTCTTTGGCGTCTTCCACCTGCTCGAAGAAATGCTCCCCAGACGTGAAGTTTGTGACTATGCCCTCTTTCCCCTCCTCCCACGTGGCAGTCTCAACATCGTCCTCAGTCACAGGACCTGGCACAACAGTAATATGACTAATGTATGAGTTAATGCAGATCTCAGACGAGATGTTATCAGTTATGCTCTAGTTCAGGGTAAAACACTTATCTGCAAATAATTAATATACGTTTAAAATATTGTAAATACGTATATGTCAATTTTGATACATCTTAAGCAAACGTTAATTTGGTTACATCTGCACTATTTCACGGGATGTAATGCTAAAATACACCAAGCAGTAAAACACTTTGTTTTAAAACAAAATTGCATTTGGTGTACCTGATCCTTCGACAAGTTCAGTTAGATCCGATTTCTCCAGAACAACCCCTTCGAAACTGACCCCTCGTTGCTCTAGGAGAGCCTTTAGCTTGAGAACTGACAGGGTCATAGGGTCCAGCAACCGTTTAGAGAGTGACCCCGTCTCATACCAGCTGATTGCCTCCAACAGTCGGGCCAAAATAAACAATACTGTGATGTAAAGGAGCAGTAGGCACAGTTTGAGCCACATCCTACTGCGGTAGATGTGCCCAGAGGGTTCCCCAGGAAGCTAATTGTTAGGGTTGATTCAACTGATCTCAGCTAATACGTAAGGGCTGTTGTCACAGTGTTGACAGTTCTGTGGGCAGTGACACGTCGACTACCGCATACGAACCGATCCATAAAACCATGGCTACTGACATTTACAGCATCTTAACAGCAGTCCTATTACTTCACGGTGCACCCAACTTCCATTTTGACGGAATTATATCATCCAGCTGTATATGTTTCCTGCGTTTTTCGGTAAATTGTCAAGAATCGTACAGCAGCTGACGACCCTTGACCCTGAACAGTCAGAGCAAGATGGCGGATGTAAATAATGTTGTCACGTGACATGTTTTCGCTGTTGAAAATATTTACAGAACTAAATGCTTGTAAATATCTAGATCATTATTACGACACATGGATTTATTAAAAATAACAGCTACAATGAAATAGTTTCGGATCCTCCAGTATGGAACCAGTTTATGGTCAAAGGGAAGTAATTCGTCTGGCTTTGTAGTTCCTGGAACAATGTTTTTAGCGAGATCTAATGTGAGTTTAGTTATTTAAAAAAAAATGTTTTCCTCGTTGCTTTTTGCTTTTACTTATTGTAAATGATTTATTTGTTTATTTCTTGATGTTGCTGTTTGTAATTTGCATTATTTTATTTTTTTTAATGTTCACGATGAATCAGAAAATTAGCACTTTTATTTTCAAACTGGTGGTTTACTTGCAAGTATTTCATAAAAAAAATAGATAATAATAATATTAATAGTTAATAATAAAAAAAATGAAAATCTAAGCAAACTAAGACGCTGTACCGCCAATGCAAAGGCGGTCTTTCCCAACAGTGCTCTAAATATAGACTATTCGCGCGGACCTTGAAGAGAACCACCTGTCCACTCGAGTCCGAGGTAGTCCAGCATAGGCCTGTGTCGGCCTAGACCGTATACTTCCCTATCACAGATACAATTCTTTCATCGACCATGTCGACCATGAGATCATTGACAACAACTCACATTAAACACCGAGAAAGAAAATCACTGCTGTCAATATTATTCTCTGTCACGGATCAACATTGTCGATAGATTAACCAGAGAGACATTGTAATGTATCGTGAGCTCAATTGTTGTTCTTACGCGGTAATTTAACCAGCTGGTAGAAAATTAACACTACTAATGTGAATGCATATCTTGGTTTCTGTGACATCCAAATTCCGCTAGGGCTAGGTGTCTTTGGATAGGAAATAAATATATTTCTCGATGACTAAAAACTCTGAAAAAAAATCTCACATATCGTGGAAAGATTGTTATTTCAGAATATGCTACAACCCCGATAGTGACCATTATTCCCTATGCAAGTAAGATCTTGCCTCTTTAATTTCCATGTTTTACAATAGTTCCCAAATGAATTTAATAATTCTTAAAGTTATTTCGTGAATATTATGTGCTCATTTGCATATACATTAGAGTAAAAGAAGTAATACTGTATTTGTGATGATATCAAGAGATGTAGATTTTTTAGGTTCACACCTTGGCATTATGTTTATTCACAAGTTTTGCTCTATGTCATTTAAATACATAGCGAGAATAAGAGAGGTCACACAATTTCTCCCTGTCTTACACATATTTCACATGGGAAATGTTGAGAATAATTGTTATTTGTAGGACGCATGATGTCATAAACCCTCATAATCCATATGGTTTTAACCATTCTCAAGCATTCCAAGTGCCTTAATATTACAATTTTTCATATTTGTAATTGCAAATTTAATGTCCTCGAGGCTTTTTTCCGCGTCTAAAATGTTGTCGCAAAATGTAAGTGTACATCAAAATTAGCGGACTACTAGATCCATGTCAGGTGAGGTTATCTTATTAAACATGGCATGTATATATCGAGAGATGGATGCAACCTAAATTTCGATCTTTTCGCTAGAATTTCAACAATGAGTTTAGTGTCAGAAATATGGAATAAGAATATTTTATTTTGCAATTTATGTCCAACAACATTTAGATACAATTTTGCTATATTTTAAAGGCATCCAATCAGGGTTTTATGACATATTTGATGGGACATGCGGGAAAATGTAGTTTGTTGCCCAATATACTTGTATAGATAAATCAAATGTACATACTTACAGGTAAAATACGCTTAACCATGAAATATGTCAACAAGCCGTGAATATGTTTTCTTGTAAGAAACGCTGTTTGTTTTGTAAGAGCATCGATAATAAATATGCGGTGGTACATGGTCCCGTGCATAGCACGACTGACCGTTCAGTTAAAGTGAAGGATGTTCGAGCTGGTTCGTGGATGGATGACCGATAACCTGAGAGTAGGCTATATGATTTGTTCCTGCCCTGCATTGAACCACAGGCTGAAAAACTTGGTAAGTCACATTTGGCACGTGGCTTCGTTGGGAAATGCCTCTGTTCAACCAGCAGAGAATGAGTGCTCGGAAGGACATAATGAATACCCTTCCAGCGCCTTGAACGACAGCTTGGGTTGTATATTCCCCAGGGAGTTGAGAACGAAATATGAGGATCCACTGACTGGGGTAGTAAAGTAGCCCTATGAGCAAGTTTTCCGAAATATAAATGTGCATCTTATTATTAACGGATTATGAACGAATCTATTCACGTCGATCGTACGAGTGATCTAAATCAATACGAATCTCTCTACCAGCTTTCTTTCTTCCTTCCTTTAAACGTAGCCCATCTCTTCCGTAATTGTTCTTTCAGCTGCTGACTCGTCGTCATTCCTTCGCAAAAGCTTCCATTTTCGTATTAATAACTGGCCATGCAGCCCACTTTAACAGTGACAAACTAACTGAACCATATTGTATACTTTTTGATGTAAATAATGCAATTCGTAGCTGAGTCAGAGCTGGCGGGTTTCCTCTATGTTATGATGTAGTACGCCCTACTAAAAATAATAAAGGCCGTACAAGGTGTAATTTTGGATTTAAATACGCAATTTTCATGACGCAATCTTTGACTGTGTAGAGCGGTTGTCTTTCGAGCCATGCTGTATATACAGTCGACCCTCGCATACCCGGACTTCAGATAACCGATTTTACCGGAACGCAACCGTCCGAATAAATGGGGGTCGACTGTATATAGCAGTCACCACTTTACTTTCTATTTACATATTTATTTGTAGCTGAGATGATCATGACGAGCTTCCTCACTATATAGGATCAGTTCATGTGTGTCCGAATGTAAATGAATGACAGCAGTAATAAGTACATGTACCTGCAACGACACTAATGAGCTTGTACTGTTACATCTGATATTTAACGTACGCTTCTGTTAATTTCTCCCTGCTTCCGGTTTTACGAACATGTGTTCAACTGCACGAAGTACTGACGTGTGAAAAAATGCGTTACCCTCTCAGGATACCCCCATAATTGTACTCTTGAAACCTATAGCGGTATATGTGACTTCATAAATACAAAACACAAACTTTATTTGATTGAGTCAGCATAGAGCGCATCAGGATTGGAACTCATTAGAGGAAATCAAGTATAGCCGATGTGTGTTCCAGATTGTTGTAATGTACTATTTAAATACTGAAATATTGTACAAGTCAGGAATCCGCTCGTAATCTGTGTGTAGTTTCAAGACATTCCTAAGTAAAGACAACATAGCATATGTTGATGCAAATACGTTTATTTATTTTGTATAATTCTCACAATGCTCAGGTTGTTTGTAACCTCTACATGACTCGGTCTGTGAATGTGGGTGTCTACAACGTGTATTCCTGTCGGTGGCTGGCATCCTTCAGAACGATACTATCCCCTCTAAGCAGAGTTGACCTCAGCAGTGAGGATCCACTTCCGGGTCGTTCGATCTCTTCGACTGGAGTCAGAGATCGCTCTGGTTCAGGGGAACTGCGCTGAATGACTTTGTCGTCGGGTTTGTACATCGACTTGGGCAGCACCTCGATCATTTTACCCTTGGTGGCTTCTTTTTCTTCCCACACCTGCTCGCCACTGCTTTGTACGTCTACACGCGGGAGTGTGTTTTTCTGGAATAAAGTAGCAGCACAGCAGGTGAATAACGACATGTAGGACGATCTTCCAGCTAATAACAGTTGGTGATAACATTATAGGAAATTAACATTTTGAAAGAATGCGCATTTGATGGAATGAGTTGTGGAATTATTATTAAACAAGCTACTATGTAACTGAAACACGATTGAGTCCAATCCACAGAGTATAGGTGTTATGCCGTGACAGTACCTCTGGCATATATGTCGTGACAGTACCTCTGGCATATATGTAGTGACAGTACCTCTGGTATGGTATTACAGCTGAAATCCTTCTCCGACACCAGTAGGGAATGTTCACCAGCTACCCGTTTCCATAGCGACATCCATCTTAGACGTCTGTAAAGAAGGATTACAAATGAATGTAACACTGACAAACCATAATTAGCTATGAAACAACGCTCTTAACCCTTTAAGGCCCGATGACTGATAGATCACTTGACAATCCCCCCCCCCCCCCCAAAGCCCAGTGAGTTGTAAATGTCACCCACCTTAAACCCGGCCAGCGGGTTTCCCCTTTGGCTCATTCGGTAGAGCAATCCAGCAATTCGGGTTCGAATGCCAGGATCGGCATGATCTTCTGTTATATTTGCATGATATAAATTTGGAGTAACTGCTATAGTGTTGTTATTTATTCCGTAATACGTGTGCAAGTGCTTAAAATGACGCAGCTACAGAAACACCGTAGGATGTAAGCCCTATGACGTCGCCAGGCTTTACGTCGCCAGGACAGATAGAACATTGCACTGGACGGAAACCGCATAGCGATATGTGCTAGGGTACGATACAACAACTATAGACGTCCAATGTGCGTTTAAATAGAAACATATAAAGAAAGTAGCAATACCCTCGCTTGACCATGAACGTGTACCAGGCCAGAAAGGATGTGATCGCCAATAGGACAACAGTCAGGACGATCAAACCGATCATCCACGCTTCCAGGCCATTGCATTGTGGGTTGTCTTCCGGACATCCGCACGTGTACTTGTCCACCTCGTTATAACACGTATATGGCCAGGAACACGGAGAACTCGCGCATTCGTTTATGTCCTCTTGGCAGCGTTCTCCCAGCCAGCCAGGGGCACAGTCACACCGGTAGTGGGCGTCAAAGTCGTCCACTCTACGGATGTCTCGGCAGGAATACAAACTGTCATCTCTGCCTGTTGACGAAACGTGTACAGGTTTTACACAAAAGAGTAGGGTTATTGCTTTACAACGAAGGGAAGTTCACCAACTGCTCTAATAATTGAGAATGTTCAAGACTGCATGCTGTCAGTTTAATTGCAAATGTTGACAGTACCTTTCTTAAACATAAAGCGAAATGATGGTAATCAAGGGAAGGAGTATTATGTGATGTTACTGTGGGGTTGACATACTCCGACATGCGCCTCCATGTTGGCAGGGCGTCTCCATGACAGCCAGGCTGAGAGTAACCACGTCTGAGGAAACTCTGGTCTCGTCACGTACGTACATCCGAATCTCGTCATATCCTGTGAAGCCCACGTGTGGTTCGTAGCGGAATGTGGAGTAGATCCAGTGGAAGGGGTGGGAGGAAGGCGGGAGGGAAAGCTCCGCGCAGGGCAGCTCATTCTGGAAAGTAAGGATTTCATATTTAACTTGGTAGTCCGTATTCACCCATGTTTTATTCCATGTATTAATAGCAGAACGACCAGGTAATCAAATGTCACATATCAGTATATGTATTCAACATTGGAACTCAAATTGAGTTTCTTCTATGGCATGTGGCCGAGTAGCAGTAACTTTCGATATGTTCTCTAATATATCAGAAATCTAACGGAAACCATTAAGGACACATTTAGCATTGTATTGGACAAAACAGTCTAAAGGAAATGAATTGTTTGTAGTTTTAAATAATCTCTGATATTACCTGCGTCGTCTTTCCTGTGCAATGACCTGTGAATCTAGTTTCTGGACTGACGGTGAGATGTCCATGTTTGGGCTGTGTGAAGAACAGGAACATATTGGACTCAACATCCACATCGTACGCACCGAACTTCCAGCTATAGCTTTCTGGGGATGTCTGGTTCGACCGAGCTCCGTCCAGCAGAATCTGTGAAGAAATTGGAAGGATGACATTTGGGGGAAGGATACATGTGAAGGTGAACACTGGACATCTCATACACGGATACAAAGTGACGCAGACTCACCAGGATAGGCTCCGTCGGGTCACTGGGCAGGAAGGACGACCCATCCCTGAAGATGAACACGGTCGGGGCGTCGTTTACCGGAAGGACGTAGATCGTTAGGTTGATGTTGACATAGCTGTCAGATCTACTGCCATCCGTATCTTCAGACACCACAATTGGCAGCACCAACTTCCCGTGGTAGTTGACAGGGGGAGTGTAGAGCAATCTGAAAAAGAATGAGCATTCCATGTTTAGGACAGTGTGTAGAATGCTGCGACTACTAACTCTAAATACTGCAAGTAGTTCTGTGTGTGTGTGTGTGTGTGTGTGTGTGTGTGTTTGTGTGTGTGTGTGTGTGAGTGTGTGTGTGAGAGAGAGAGAGAGAGAGAGAGAGAGAGAGACAGTTCGAGATATAATGATCAAACATGTTTTACTCACGACAGTAACTATTCCATAACCATTATCTCTATGATGATTGTAATGACTAATCACACATATACATTTCTATTGCCAGTAAAATATATCTGTCATTGACAAACAAAGCATCTAGCAATCCACTCACAGTCCTGTTTCTGTTAGAGATATGTTACAGCGTTGTTTAGCATCCTTGTTTAGAAGGAATCTGATTTCATCTCCGTCCGTATCCACTGCCGTCAGCTGATATTCCATTGTACCTGCAGAAACCCGATGACTGTAGATACAATACTTACCACGTACGTACTACGAACGTTAAACACATTATTTGCGCCTTCCGTGTAAATATAGCATTAATACGTATAATTCCTTTAGACAACATGCACGCGAAGACACTGTTCTGGTAGACGAATGGGCCCACGACTAGTAACTCCAGACGCCTTGCTCGGTTAATAAATGCACACAAGGCATTTGCAGTGTTAACTAATTATTACCTTTTGTTGGTTGTAAAACTATTGAAGACGCCAATTATCGCAGTTCTTGTGATTAATTCAGCAGATATAACGTTAACGTTTGCTATTATTGGGAAGTTGACTTGGCCCAGGTTAGGGTTAAAGTGGTCCTCACCTTCATCTTCATCCATAGCGACTACCAGAGGACTAGTTATGTTAGGTTTATCATTGGGCATGTCTGCCGACACTGACGTGATCAGGAACTGTGTCGGCTGCCGGAAGTAATGGCGGTTCACGGATCTCCGAGTCCTGTTCCACGTCTGCACAGATCTAGTGTCGCACACCTAGGAGTAAGGAGGAGTGGCAGGGCGTGATAGGGTGGATGTTGAGAGAGAGAGAGAGAGAGAGAGAGAGAGAGAGAGAGGGGAGAGAGAGAGAGGATACGGTGGAAATAGAAGTGAGGGGTTTCTGATAGAGTGAAAACAAAAGTATGTGTTGCATGCTACAAGAATTCAAGATACTTACAAGATTATTCGTTACTGCAGAATTTCTGCAAATATCATTTCACCTTCGCCTTCGATATTAAATGTAACATTCGCCCGATGCAGTAAGGGAAACGTATCGCCTAGTATAAGTATGAACATTAGTAACCCCGCTGTTACTATCTGTAGGCGTTTGGAAGTCCATGACAACGTTTCTAGTCCATGACAACGACATGAAGTCATAACGTGATTACACCAGTTTTAACTGAGGGATGACAAAGTTTACTCTGTACCTTCACATGCACCATAGACTTGAGCGAGTCAATCGTTTCAGAGTTCATCCCCGCTCCACAGGACTGAGAGCTATCTTGCCACTTTTGAATATCTGGAAGTATTCAACATCTATATTATATTTCAATAGTTTGCCATGGTGAACTGATGCAGGTCTAAAGGAAACAGGAACTGATGTAGGTCTGAAGGAAACAGGAACTGATGTAGGTCTGAAGGAAACAGGAACTGATGTAGGTATGAAGGAAACATGAACTGATTCTGAACGGAATTACCGACACTTCCACAACATAAAACAGCATTCGGTATAAATGTCAGTAAGTACTTGAACTAACCAGGGTTCCAGTGAAGCAGCTTGTTCGTCCTCCCACCCCGTGGGCTATGTGGGAATTTAACAGTGATGGGTCCAGGCAATGGCAGATTTCCTATGCTGGTGATGGAGAAGGAAGTATCCGACTGGACATAGTTGACCCTTCTTCTGAGATTCCTGGTGACCATAGCCTGGTCAGCCAGAGTGACGTCAGGGTCGGTGATGTACGGCACGAAGTCGGGAGAGGCGTCAGATCTGTACTCTCTTGTTAGGTCAGCTCTCTGGAGCCTGGTAACCATCATACTCTGCCCTTTAAGAAGCCCTGTAAGTCGAATAAGCAATAGAATTCTAGGATCAAATGGACAGAAATAATGGCTTCCTTGAATAAAAATAAATCGGGGTCTTCCCTGTGGAAGATTGGAAGAATTCGACATCTCACACCGACACCGTAGTGCTTGAATTAATAGTAAATGTATATTACACTAACGATTTTCTGCAAGATTTTTAATTGAGAAGGTATGTTGGTACGTTATCCAGTCTCTGTGCGTGTGGCTTGAGAGGATAGAATTAAAAGACTGCAGGCGTCGTAAATGTTTACTTGTATAGAGTATAGAGTGTAGGTACATACCTTCTGGATACACGACTGAGAAGGCCATTACTTCCCTCTTCTTTCGTTTGGCAAGACTGCCCAGTGTGCCGTAGGAGAGCCGTGTTTTTCCATCAGACACCGACAGCAACGACTTCTCAGACTCCACCACAGACGATCCCAGCTTCTTAGCAGTACATCGGTTGGCTTCATTACACATCTTCATGAAGATGAACATCTCTGTTCCTGGCGCCATTGTGAAGGACGACGCGTCATTCAGCTTTTTGTCCCAGGCCGGGGCATCTGGCCGGAAGTGGCTCAGCTTGTGGATTTTCTTCTCATTCAGGAGCAGGAACCCATCTTTGATGCGTACAGTTCCAGACTCGTTGTAGCCAACCCACGTGCATGGGAATATGTCATCAGGTATATCGTGTGAACTTCCAACACAGAAATCTGTAATCAAGATGATTATCATTAAATGTGTCATACACACAAATCATATTGTATAAACCTAAATACTTAATGCTGGTAACAACGTACCGTATCGTTTAATGCTGGGGTCGTGGGAGATCGTCCACGATGCGCCCACTGAGTGCGTGTCTTCAGTCTTCATGGCGTCTTGGGGGATCACCTCGTCGGAGAAGGGTTCACTGCCTTCTATCATTGTGACGACGTCGTCTACCACTGGATCCTCCAATAACACGGTCACGCCTACATCAGGAGAACGTGTTATCATACTTCGCAATGCAATTGTCAACATCGCATTTTAAGTAAATATTATGAATTAAAGAACATTCCAATTATGCAATTATAGGCATATACAATTCATAATGTTGATAAGAAGACGACTTCGATAAGTGTTTCACTTTTGTCACTAAGATATGTTGAAATCAATGCCGATGTATGTAAATGTATATTAAACCTAGCCAAATACATACTAGTATATTTGATTGATTATATTTGATATACCGTAATTGATTAGGCGTAGTTCAACACTTGGCTTACAATAATAGCTCAAAGGCAAGCTTTGTTAAATATTGCAAGTATGTAACTGTGGCCGTTCACCTTTGGAGTCGTTGTAGGTTTGTGTGAGGCCCCCTGCGTTGATGCACCTGACAGAGATGTAGTAGGTGGTGTTGTGTCGTAGCTGACCCTCCAGTCCGTCGTTCCTAGCGCCACTGTTCTCACCAGCGGACCGGAATTCCTGAAGTTCCTCTCCGCCCGGATGTTCTCCAATTGCCCACTCGTAGCTCTGGATTGAAGACGACATACATTACATTGTATATATTAGCTCTCTTCAGTCACCCCTTGTTGTATAGCTATGGCAATGATCTGTGTTCAACACATATAAATTCCTATGAAGGCATTCAATATTTAGATTGGAGGCTATGGTTGAAGTCAGTAATGTCGAATGAAGTACAAACAGTGTATAGACATACATACTGCATCTGACAACATGGTGACGGACCAATTTGTGACTACATCTGTAAATCTCTCACCACTACGTCACTGTCCTTGTCGTTGCACTTCCATACGGCCTTGATGGTGCTGTTGGATCCCTGAAACTGTGACGGGGTGAAGTTGCCCTGGGAGACGTCGAAGTACAGCAGCACGTCCGTGTCGAATATTGGCGGCGTGGTGTCCACGTAGAAGCCGTCGGAGAAGGAGCTTGCGAACGTTCCGGACGCCGTCACGCCCTTCACTGTGGGTATAGGTGTATACTATCATATAATGGCACTTCTTCGTTAAGGATAGTTAATATTAGCTATCAGCGCCGTGCATGAAAACGTCCGGATTTGCCCTGGTGTCAGTCTTACCTGTAGTATAGTACGGAATGGGTTCGAGTGAACCATCCACCATGACAGTTTCATTGAGCTTAATGTTGTCCAGACTGAACGTCACCTGCTGCGTGACAGTGCTGTTACACGCCGAGTCGCACATGTAGGCGTCACACGCTGTCCTGCACGGCACACATGGACTGTACACCTAGTGACGACACAGCGGTCAGCAGTCAGTTATATGCACTGAATATCCTACATACATGTCAAAAACTCCCGGTTCCTATAACGGATACTGGCATGCTATAAGTATCTAGCAATGTAACGCTTCAGATACATCTATTATGCTGTAGAAGTATTTAGCAGCTTAAACAGTATGCACTCAATATGCGGAAACCAGAGAATGTCTGAATGCTAGTAGTGTAATTATATAGAGCAAGATAAAATGCAGTCACTAAGGTTTGTTTTAGATAGCATTCTGTTACCTCTCTAAAGGGAACGATGTCATCCTTGCCAGCAACAGAGCCAACTCCGGCTTCATATCGAACAATAGCGCTGGAGCGGCCTTTGAATGGCGGACCATAGCGGCAGAGTTGGTCAGCACGGGGCGGAAGTAGGAGATCCTTGAACGAGGCTCGTCGGCTCCACACACGGATATGGTTGTCGGAATCTTGGTCTGTATTAGGCATGTAATTTTTGTGGTTCCAGACGCCCAGGAATAGTTGTGTGGATGGCGATAGATGTGGTATACCACACAGCTCCGAGATCATGTCTCCGTCCATGAATACATTCATGCAGGAAGTCACCTGGAGCAGTAATGCAAAATATTATCACGTTATGATTACAATAACATTCCAATGAAATATCCACATTATACGACATATTTTCATCAAATATGCATACTTTTGGCTCATCTTCTCGCATGTCTATGCTATGTTACAAATAATAACAGTTCTAATGAGTATTTAATAACACCCCATAGAAAATGCATCACTATGCAGTATGATACGTCTTCAATGAAATATATATACACATGCACTTATGACTTATCGTCAGATACCATATCAGTAGCATGTACCTCTGATTCCCTGGCCTCTGAACGCTGGCTAGTGAAGCTAATCTCGTAGCGATGGTGTTTGAGTGACGGGTCCACGCCGAGTTCCTTGACAGATTCCATACTTCCTCTCCCAGTCTCCCTGTATCTGCACCATACTATCAGCTTGCCCTTAACACCCACTTTCCTACCTAAACAAATAGCACCCCATAGCACAGTATCAGCAACAAGGCATGGGATACAGGATCAGATACAAACTTCCTGCCAAATATGTTCAAATCTATCTTTAAGCCATGTTAGTTACTGCTAATGTTCCACTTCATGTCATATCGTCGAAATACTATAACATAATTCCGATGATTGAATATAGTAGGGAATTTCAAATAATGTAATTATATCGGGTGTATTTCAAATGATGCTGTATATTTCGTAATATCACCTGAACAACCCTTCATGAAGCTATCGTATCCACTGTGCGGCCAATATGGTTCTCAACTAATATGATATTAGACATTAGTGGAATTTAGTGGATACGGGAACACCCGGAAGTGAATACGTTGACATATATTTCCTACATATTACAATGTACTTACGAAGACTTCCAAAGATCTGTAAGCCGCAGGACGGATGTGGAGGTGGTTTGGAAGACACTTTGGCTTCATTTTGCTTCCTCTCCTTAGCCTGAAACAGCTTTAACTCCAGGTCGTTCATGATTTTCGGTCTGAATATTTCTTCCTCGTCCATATCATTGAAGCCCGGTCTTTCGTTGAGGGCAGGATCGGCCAGAAAGTCATCGTTAAACTCGGAAATTTCTAGACCGCCTTCAACGCGTCCTGGGTCGAACTTACCATGGCCTGGAGGGATGGGAGGTCTACTCTTGGACGTTGTCGAGGTGTTGGCCGACTCTGTTGAAGCAAGTGTCGACGTACTCAAGGATTCAGTTGAGGTGGTGGTTGTCGTTGAAGTAGTGGTGGTTGCTCTGGACGCCATGTATTTCTTGCAGTTGCACTTGCACGTCTGATCAACATATGGATTAGAATATACAGAAACAGGTGTGTTACTGTTAGATAATGAAGACGGCAACGATGCCAAAAGAGATACGTCTAACTTACATAATAAATTATATATTAAAAATGACATAATCATACATGCAAACTGTTTTAGTATGTAATTAAATACCCTTGTATGTATGGTATGATAAAATGAAGTTATATTTGAATCCAGTTGTATTGAACTGAGGAGCACATACTTTTAATTCACCACGTGGACGAGCGTTTAACGGTGCATTAGCTGAAATAATTGTGTATCAGCCGTTAACTGACATATAAATCAATGGTACATCTATAATTGCCAGAAATGCAAACCACGCCAGTATAACATGCAGGCACTTCCGCTGGATATACGACGTATCGTGGTTTCCATCGTTATATACATGAATATCCTATTCGGAATGCCTACCTTTATAAGTTCTGGCGTGTAGCAACACTGACAGTTAGACTCAGCCCAGCTTGGCTTGTAGGTGTAGTCGTAATCTTGGATGTAGTCTTCCGGGCCATCCCAGAACAGGATGCTCGTGACAGCGTGCGCGTCACTCGCCGCCATGACGGACACCTGTAGACAAATAGACTTGTACTTCCGGTGTGTTTGTACTGTACTTTCAGTATGTTTGCCTCTATATATTGTGAGTGAATTAGTGTTTTATGTCACAGCGGGAATCTTTCACCCATATTGTGAAGTAAAACATCAAGTTGATAATCAGCCGTATAGGCATTACATGACAATTCGAGTACAGATGTACCAGATACATGTTAGCCACTGCATAGAAGTTGCTTAATGGTAGTGGTAATGGTTATGGCAATATACTGTACTTTAAGCGTTAAGGAAGAGGTCTCTCCTTCAGGATCATGTGATGACTATTTGGTATTATCTGATGACTCTTAATGATTGTAATCTGATGTAGGTACTCTGCACGGACTACAACGAAAGACTACCTCTGCGTGTTCTTCTCAGGGGGGATTATTCTGGTTTTATTCGCTATTATACTGGTTTGTATTCTAACTCGCCTTATATTCACCACCTTTCAAAAGGTCTGCATTTCTGTAGATCGACCCTGCAAACATCTTCCTCTGTTTCGTATCTCTAGCCAGTTTGATGACCACCTCTTTATCACGAGGAAACACGTTGGCCTTCCTGAACATCAGTGATAAACTGTTGTTGCTTCCATCGTAGTTCTGATTCGACTCAAAGAATTTCCACTCAGAGTCGTCAAAGTTCATGTGACGAACTGGGCACGCCTCAATGTCGTAGGTGGGGTGGTGGAGGAACGTGCCTGAGGGTTAAACAGACGGTAAAACATATGGGTGGGTTCAGTAGATCATGAATGAACCGCTGTAGGAAAGTGGGCATAGTCTGCCTGTCAGACAACATCGTCCGATACTGTTGTACCTCTATGTAGTGTAATGTTATCAGCATACAACTGTAATGTATTTGCAAAATAGAAATGCAGCTAAAGAGGAAAGACTATACCTTTAACAGTGGTTGCCGACCCACACCATGAAATGTCCCGAGTAAAGTCAGTGCCATCAATAACCAGACCTGACACGGGGACAGCCGCATCGTACAGTATTGGCGTCGTGTCTTCGCTGGTTGTCAGTCCAGCCAAGTTCTCCACTGTCAGCCGAGCGTAGTATGGAGTGGAAGGCTGCAAACAGGGATATGTTTGACTGTTTAGAATTGAAACTGTGTGGTTTACCGATTCCTTTTTACGATTAACTGACACATACCAGTCCATACAAAATTCCATTGGTATTTATGTTACATATTTACCGTACTGAATGGTCTTTATAGATCCATATTAGAGGTTGCCTATTGTGTTCAATGGGCAGCTTGATGAAACAATAACACACACATAAACACACGAAAAAACACACAAACGCACAAACACACACACAAACGCACATACACAATGGAATCTAACGTAGAATGTGAAGCGAACCTGTAGCATGAGATGCATGAAGACATAGGACGTGTAGTTGCCATCTATTGTAATGGGTTCCACTACAGTCTCTTCACCGGAAGTACTACCACAGGCCGTCTTCCTCAACAAGGATAGGGTGTAACTCTGAATGCCGGAGTCTTCGTCCGTAAAGTTCGTCCAATGAATTGTGATTTGATCGGAGCTGGCGGCATAGCTCCCACTCTGAAGGTGTTGTGGTCATTGTCTTACACTCACATATTACAAGATGGCATGAGGCATGGATGACCAAATATTGATAACTATGAAGATAGATACTGGCAGGATGCAATCCATTAAACTTGGTGTAATCTTGTAATCTGCACTAATATAATCCGATATAATCTTACTGAAGTAAGTAAGTTACATATTGAAGTTATTATAAAATAACCTGTAGTGAGTATGTATGTTCCCACTGGAATGTCCGAATGATTATTAGATAATCCAATAAAATATAAGAGCATGTTATGGGAAAGCTACCGGTGATCTCAATGTCTATTCTGATGATGATACTATTATACTATTATACTATTATACTATTATACTACTCAGTAAGTAATACCTACCAGATCGTAGTATGGACCTGCCCGTATCTTCCCCCGTGTAGGAGGTGTAGTGTCAGCACGGAACTGGAAGCTTGTGATTGCACATTTACCAGCTTTATCCGCTCCTATAAGTACAGGAATCATGTACTGTGTCTGTATATTTACACACATCGTCATCGATATGTTTACCTGTATATCAAAATACCTAACTGTATTCGCATAATAATACGTGTAATTCCATTGTCTCTAGATATGTGTACCTATCTAACTTATTTACAAGACAAATGCCTTTGCGAATGACATAGAATAATTCTTTCTCTATCTGTCTCTTACCTATGACCCATGCATAGTAGTCAGTATTTACTTCCAGTGAGAAGCCATTCAACTTGGCAAACGTGTTCTTCCCTACGTTCCGCACATCAGCAAGATTCAAAATACTCGATCTCTCCAATTTGGTTAGACGTCCTCCTTCCGTCTAGAAAGAAGGGGAATTTTGTTTTGTTTAAAAGATTGTATTTACCTTTTTACAGTCACATATACCGTAGAAAGAAGAGTTACATTAGCTATTGACCTTTAGCAACAACGACAAAGATATATATCCTGTAGAAGTCAGCTATATCAGCGAGAGACATAACAGGGTAAGAAGTCTGTGGTAAGATGTTGTAAGCCAACAATAGTATGCAGTATACACGAAGTTGTTTATATGACGGTAAATTGTAACACACTATTATGATTTCCTTGACTTTCTTCGAATGACAAGAGTAAGTAAAATATTGAACTAAAGTATTAAATGTAATAATTAGAGTCCAATGTATAGGTATGGTGACAGGAGAAATTACTGTACATGTTTTGTGACTGGCTACAGTAAACACCTTGAATGACGACTGTTTACGCTAAAACCACAGACTAATGAAAAGTGATGGAAAAGGCAAACGAATAGGCAAAGATCTCCAAATGTTACAATTGTCTCACCAGATCCCCACAAGGATAGTCCATTGCAGCTGAGGTATTCGACAAAGCGACGTAGTACATCATGATGCCTATGTCGGACTCGAACCCAGACCAGAGAAGATTGACTGTCTCATTTGAGTCTATGAACTTCTTCATAGTAATCTTCCCAGCTGCAACATACAAATGTATCTACTTATTTATCCACTATTATATCTATATAGTACGATTATTTAATGTGTGAGTGGTACACATGTTTTTTAATCTTTAATCTTCTTAAGCGCAGTTATGTATTATACGAGGGGTGGGTTGTAGCGCAGTGGTAGAACATTGGACTTCGGAGCCAAAGGATCCGGGAGGCCCGGCATCAATGTTCGCGAAAGCTACCTTTCTGACGCGATATTGATAGGATGCGCTGTCTGTAGAGTGGCAATACAGTTATCATCCTTGGTCTTGTCAGTACCAGCCGATGCTCGCTGGTTTACATTCAGCCCTTCGGATGTTGCGGGTTTCCTCCTGCCCTAAAGTGATATAAGTGAAAGAATCTTGAAAGCGACTTAAAACCCCAATTTAACCCCAATAACATGCTTCTATTAAGTCACCAAATTGTCTCTATAACTTGCTTCTATTAAGTCACCAAATTGTCTCTCTATAACATGCTTCTATTAAGTCACCAAATTGTCTCTCTATAACATGCTTCTATTTAGTCACCAAGTTGTCTCTGTATAACATGCTTCTATTAAGTCACCAAATTGTCTGTATAACATGCTTCTAGTAAGTCACCAAATTGTCTCTGTATAACTTGCTTCTATTAAGCGGGCCTGGCCTAAAATCTTGACAAGCTATCTATAGGTGACCATGTTGTATTACTTCCATTGTTCTACATCTAGTTCCAATTTCACTCTATTTCATAAAATGTTTCAATTTCTCCTACACTGTCCTGTTTCAATTTCTCCTATACTCTATGTCCTATATTTCCGTTTCTCCTACATTCAGTCATATTTTTCAGTTTCTCATACACTATATCCTATGTTTCAGTTTCTCATTCACTCTATGTCCTATGTTTCAGTTTCTCCGAGATGAGCTGCAGTACACGGACGGATTCGAGCGGCAGCGCACGTTTCATGGCAACGACAAACTGATCAGCGTGGATGACCTGTGGCGTGGCTGGAAGGGATCTCAAGGTCAGCAGAACACTTATTACATCTCGCTGGTTTTAGTGGACGGCCTTTCGAGCTGCTTCAAGACCATTTCCTTCCTAGTATGGCTGATGAGTTTATGGAAACACCTGTAGCTCTAAGTGTTGCAGTAAACCTGTGAGCACTGGCTGCTACTGACAAACCAAGGATGATAACTGCAGTCAGAGCCAGTCTGAAAAGTAACTTTATTGGTGTTTTTGAGATGCACCCTCCACCATGTTCAAATTAATCATGTAGAATATTATTAAGAACTATTTTGAAACATTTTGAAACACCTCCTTGTGAGAGAAATGTCAATACTTTGCTATGCATTCAAGGACCAAATTGATTCAGTAGGGTATATCTTTAAGACTTTTTTCCTGCCATATATTGAATTAAATGAGTAAATTAAGCACTAGATGCAGGATTGAATTACCTTTTATCTCATATTATCATACGATTGAATTACCTTTTATCTCATATTATCATATGATTGAATTACCTTTTATCTCATATTATCATACAATTGAATTACCTTTTATCTCATATTATCATCATACGATTGAATTACCTTTTATCTCATATCATACGATTGAATTACCTTTTATCTGAATTACCTTTTATCTCATATTATCATACGATTGAATTACTTTTTGTCTCATTATCATACAATTGAATTACCTTTTATCTCATATTATCATACGATTGAATTACCTTTTATCTCATATTATCATACGATTAGTAGATCAAATAAAGCTAGGCATCAAGGGTTGAAATGGACATTTTAGCGACTGCCCATATTCTGAGATATTGGTACCTCGATCATTTGAGTTGAAGGTCCTTCGCTGCCAGTCTACTACTCTGTCTGTCCTGACTTCAGTATGTCCTGACCCCACTGTGTCCTGACCCCACTCTGTTCTGTCCTGAGCGCAGTCTGTCCTGACCCCACTCTGTCTTGACCCCACTCTGTCTTGACCCCACTCTGTCCTGACCCCAGTCTGTCCTGACCTCAGTCTGTCCTGTGGTGTTTCAGTGTACAACTGGTCTACAGACGAGGTCCTTGAGTGGTTGGAATTCCACGTGGAGTTGCCACAATACATCGACGTCTTCAACGCCCACACCGTCGACGGCAATACTCTGCCAAGGTAAGCAAGCTCTGTGACAGTCCTCCAATGATTACTTTGAGAAACTGTTCTGTTGACTTTGCTCAAACTTGAACAAGTGGTTGACATGTCTGAGATCTATCTCAAGTGTTTCAAGAAATCATGACCTGATCGCTCCTGCTTTTATGTTGTTGGTTCTGTGTTACATATAACCACTGTAAATCAGTGTAATGTTCTAAGTTATAGACTAGCTGTACTTCCTGTGTACCTCCTGTGTACTTTCTGTGTACTTCATGTGTACTTCATGTGTACTTCATGTGTACTTCATGTGTACCTCCTGTGTACTTCATGTGTACTTTATGTGTAATTCATGTGTACCTCCTGTGTACTTCGTGTGCACTTCATGTGTACTTCATGTGTACCTCCTGTGTACTTCATGTGTACTTCATGTGTACTTCATGTGTATGTCATGTGTACCTCCTGTGTACTTCATGTGTACTTCATGTGTACTTCATGTGTACCTCATGTGTACTTCATGTGTACTTCATGTGTACTTACTGGCTATTAGTCAGCAGGGAAGTTCCTGGATATGTAACCTTCCTGGTTGTTTTTTCTGTACTATTTCTGGTAATCAACTAGCTGTACTGGTCATGATTCTTATCTTTCCATGAAAACATAAAAAGTCTGAGACTAAAATTAGCTATTATTTCAGAATTATTTTTTCCCAAACATATGACCAAATTCTCTCACAACTTTTGCGCATCTGTTTTCAGACTGGCGTACAGCAACAGTAACTATTACTCCACAACTCTGGGTATAAAAAATGTTGTCCACAAACAGAAGATCTCCGTCAAAGCCATGGACGCTGTATTATTTGGACCGCCAAAGAGTGAGTCGTGTGTTTGACATATTTATATCCTTTGACAATACAGCTGAAATTTTGAAATATGGCTTAAGAATGGCCGTACCTTTCACCTTTGTAACCGTAAGAAGACACTTCACACTGCCTCTGCTTGACCTTGACCTTGACCTACCTACAAGCTATTTATAACTGTCGGTTGTTTGTCCCGTCTCAGAGGCCCACAGCTACGTGAAGGACATTGCACTGGTGGCATCGCTGATCATCGCGCTGGGAGGATGTTGGTTTGCGTACGTACACCACCACTACTCCCAGAGCCACGTCAAGAAGATGATGAAGGACCTGGAGACTTTGCAGCGAGCCGAGGAGGCACTGCAAGACCTGCAGGAGAAGTGAGTGCCAGGTGTGGGCCGTACAGGAAGTGTGGGCCGTACAGGAAGTGTGGGGGTACAGGGGTCATCTCAATCTTATTATTTTTATTTTTATTTTTTTTTATTTTGGGGGGGATTGAATTGGGATTTAGAGCCACTTTCATGATTCTTTCACTTATATCACAGCTTATCAGTTTAGGGCAGGGGGAAACCCACAACATCCATAGCACTGAATGTTGCAGTAAACCTGCGAGCACTGGCTGGTACTGACAAGACCAAGGATGATAACTGCATTGCTGACAGCGCATCCAAACAATATCGCTTCAGAAATGTAACTTTCGCAATCATTAATGGCGGGCTCCCATGGCAGGATTTGAACTTGGAACCTTAGGCTCCGAAGTCCAACGTTCTACCACTCACCCTCATCTCGAACTGCAAGTCTGCTTTCAGGCTGCACTACTCTACATTACACTACTCATTCTACAAAGTAGTGGTTGGCTGAATGGGTTCAAAGCAAAACAGTAGCAAATTTGGTTGCACATGTATTCAGTCGTTTCATGGGTTTTCCTACAAAACACTACAGGGTCCAAACCATCAGTGAAGAGTAGCACTACATAGCACTACATAGCACTACATTGTACTACATATCATGGCTGAACGGCTTCCATAGTACTACATAGTAGTGAAAAGTAGTGTCAGTTGAGCCCACCCAAGAGGGAGAGGGGCATCTGAAATTTGATTATGAATATTGATTGGCAAGATATCATAGGATTGTGTACCCATTGATTAGTAAGATATATTATTGATATTGATTGGATTTTGATTAGAGTCATATGAGTATACTCATTGATTGGAGCAATATGAGTATACATCTACAGAGGAATTTATTCCCATTTATTGGATAAATTAGTATAGATATTGACTAAGGATGTGAGTATATCTAGGCATATTTAGGTATACTGAGGTATACTAAGCTGGTTTTGATTTTCTGTAGGCTGGTGATGGCTGAAGAGAGACAGAACACTGTGTGTCAAGAGAAGCAGAGCCTAGAGGCTAGATACAAGGACGAAATCGACGCGGCTAAGGTGAGCATAGCCAGAGTTACCTCCCCTGGGATGGCAGCCATGTGGCCTTGACCCTGCCTACTTTGAACACACTGGTTTTTTTAATGGAGCTTACACTAACAGTAAATACACTAAGGGAACTTCAGGGAATCAACTTTTGGTCTTAAATAACATGCTCATGTCTTTGGATTTGTTCAACGTTGCAATATTCATATTTATAAGTACCGCAATTACCCAAATAATTCGAACAGGAGAAAATAATTACATTTGTAGCTGTCCGAATTATTAGAAAAATACGAAAATTTCAAATGATCTATATAATTAGGGACCACCAAATAAAAGTACAAGATATGGTTGTAAATGAAATGGTAAATAAATGAAGGATTTAAAAAAATAACTAAATTATTTTGTAAATTATTTAGATTTTTTTTTATTGTGTTCGAATAATTAGAACATCACGATTTGAAAGAATTGGTCATGTTTGTATTTTTAGGGTCGGATTTTTCTTTTCTTTCTGCAATTAATTTAGGTGTTTGAACTATCAGAGGGTTCAAATTATAAGTACCATTACCGTATTTCATTCATTACAGTGTGACATTTTGTAGTTATGTTTACAAGGCTGCGACCTCTCCGTGTACATAAAATATGTTTGGGGCATGTTGCAGCGTGATTCTTCTCAAGCAGCTGTGGTAAGATAGGATAAGCAGCTCCTCTGTTGTGTGTAACCACTGTTCATGTTAATGTGAACCATTCCTTCACTACATATCTGACTAACACTGACTAACACTATGTATTGTCTGCAGTCTCCTTGTACACGCTTTCAGAGTTACCTCCCTGTATAGGGGCGGGTGGATCCAGGTTCAAATCCCGCCCCGGGGGCCGGCATCAATGTTCGCGAAAGTTACCTTTCTGACACGATATTGATATGATGCAATGTCTGTAGAGAGGCAATGCAGTTATCATCCTTGGTCTTGTCAGTACCAGCTGATGCTCGCAGGTTCACTGCAACATTCAGCGCTACAGATGTTGCGGGTTTCCTCCTGCCATAAACTGACAAGTCGTGATATAAGTGAAAGAATCTTGAAAACGACTCTAAACACCAATTAAAAGAAACAAACAAAAAAACCTACCTGTATCCTTGACTTCCTGATTATTATTATTATTATTATTATTTTAGTTTAGTTTTTTAAATGTAGACATTCATCATTCACCATGTCCATGCTCAGAAGTGCTACTTTATTATTCACGTGTAGATTGCAGTACGATGTTCCTCTGTCTAGATGCTAACAATAATGTTGTGGTGTTGATCAGTTGTTTAACCAGTTTTATCATATACTTAGGAGTGACGACTGAGATTTCTCAGTCTGAGAAAAGTGATATCGTCACTGCCGTGAAGAGAACACATTCCGGTACTTCTGAACCCGCTGTGAACCACGATGCCGACTGCCACTTTCGTCAGTTCATCGGACAATTATTTGATCAATTTGATACACCACGTTAAACATTTACGATTTTTCAGAGTTGTACCAGTTGTTGTGTTTGTTGATTAATTGAATATATTCTATTTTGACAGTTTTGTATTCAAAGTTTTGTTGACAATTATATAATAAAAGTTTATAATAAATAGGAATAGCAATAATGAACGATACGTTACTGGCCCAAGTACAGCGCATATGGCAATGTATTGTCACGTTACACATTATGTCAATACTATATATGTTTAAAAAAAAATAAATTGTTTTACTAGTACTAGTGAAACAGGACCTCTGCAGATCCTGGGATTCTAACCCGATTTGCTGGATTGCGAGTCCAACGTTCTACCGAATGAGCCAAATGGGTAACCCCGCTCGCCGAGACCAGTAGGAGCATCTTATATTACACTAGTACAATGTTTTATTGTTGTTTTGACATCTTCAACATGTATAGAATGAGAATGCGAGTCATGCCGCCTTTGCATCATTGGGCCTTTTTTTTTTTAAGGCTTAATTAAGAATTGACCGCCATTTTATGGTTGTTCGTTCTCACTAGAGTTTAACCAGCACTTTCAAATCGTTCATACTTCAGTGAACAACCATAAAATGGCGGTCAATTCTTATAATTTCTAACTTTGAAGTTTACACGAGAGTGATAATGTCACAACCACGGACGTGTGTACCGAGACCGCTTACCACTCACAGTTCTGATCATGGCGCACTACGTTAAATAGTCCATGGTAAAATAACAAGCATTAACAAGTTCTTCGTCATATATCTTTAATAAGCGAGTGTATGTGGTGTTCGAAAACATAGAGTACATGACTGAGATAACCTGAAGCCGGAAATACGATCCGAACTTTACAAACAGACGTCACGGAACCCACGTCACGACGGCGCATTAATATGAACAAACGTAAAGAAAAGTTATTAATGCGTGCCAACCATGCTTCGAAGATGATAGAGTTTACTTGGTAAACGTAATGATGAACGAACAGTTATTGAAGGAACCTATATATGGAAGTTGAAACTTTTTGTAAAGTTTACACGAGTATGAACGCAACAATTTGTCATGTAAACGTTTGTTACGTGACCATGTTTTAGCCAATCGACAGTCGCGAAATCGTGTCAACGTCAAAGTAAGAAATTATACAAGTTTAACCAGCACTTTCAAATCGTTAATACTTCAGTGAACAACCATATAATGACGGTCATTTCTTAAATGAACGCAACAATTTGTCGTGACCATGTTTTAACCATTCGACAGTCGCGAAATCGTGTATACGTCATAGTATTTCTGCAAATGTAATATAGTGTAATAAGATTGAGAATACCAGGTATACCACCGTATACTATAGTGTTCGTCGAATTAATATTTTAGATGTCGTTATTGGTGAGACATAACTAAGAATATTTGTTTCGTGATTTCACGTGCAGCTGCTGATGTATTTTTAAGTCTTCATGGTGAATAATATTGTGACATTGTAACATTCTCCAGAGTGTCTTGCAGGAATCTCCACTACGTTACCAGACCATGTATAGGTGAAGGCTTTATAGGTTTTGCATGCAGATTCCAGGTATATAATAACACATCACAACTGCTATCAGTACAATGTTAATACCCACAAGTCACAATTAATACAAATGAGCTAAAGGTGATAACAGTAAACAATACTGATGAATTGTAGCCAATCGAAATAGAAATATGCATGCCTCTTAAAATTTCCAAATTTGAAAGACAACGCTTGGACAAAAACTGATTGAAATTTAGCTCTGTTTATGTAACTATTTATCATAAAGGCCTAATTTATATATATATATATATATATATATAATACAAACAGATGTAATTAAGATGCCTCGATATCAATAATAGTTTGATGATATTGATTGAACGTACAGTACACACTGAGTTCACACAAATGTGCATTACGCAAATAGTCAAGGGACACATCGCCGCCATTTATTGTACCCTCACGCCTGTCTATGCAGGTGTGGTTACTGTGGTACCCTAGCCGAGGTTCCAGAATGTCAATATGTGGCCGTACTCGCACTATCCGAAAAAAACTGAAAACCATAGTGTTATAATGTTCCTTCAGGCTGACATCTTCCTTGAATTATATCATATTTAATGACTACCGTCCACAATATACAAAGTACTAAGATTGTTCACACTGTCGTCTTTGACAATGCTCCTCACTTCTTCGCCCAGCGAGGAAGTGGTGTGGTAACTGGAAACTTTGTTACACACTTCACTTGGAATGTATCAAACCGATGCGAGTCTGCGCATGTGCCGTACACCACAGTCCTGTCCCGGAAACACAGGAAATAGCGTGAGCTGTTGGGGTCGGCGACTGGGAAGTTGAGGTAGCGACGGCTGGGCTGACCGCGACAGGTCGGGATTCTTTGGCGACACGCGTTGCATGTTGGGTACTGGCCCTTTCCACAATGTTCCTGGTATTCACCTGTCAAAAACAAACATTGTAAAAAGTAAAACAAACATGAAATACTGTCCACAAAATATATGCTTGGAATCCGTATAAGATATAAGCCCACTATTAAATTAATGAACACATCGTAAACGTTGGCTTCGGTCAGCTGAAATTCGTTTTAATCAGGGAACCTGGAAATTTTATTATTTGCAGCCGTTCAAACGTCCTTATTCCATATTCACAAAGGAGCATATGAATTTAGAAACCATGGACATAAATCTAACTTCCACATCCCGCTAAAGTACCAGTATCTAACCTATATGTACGTGCTCAGAAATAGGTTGGTTAATCCTCAATGTAAGCTTTTGTTAGCTTACTGAAGTCTGCCTATATTATTTTCACAAAGGATGTAACGGAGACATAGCTGTTATATTGAAATATTGAGAGAGAAAGACATTAGCTTAGTGTATCGCTCCAAGAGGAGATTGTATGCTAATAAGTTATAATCAGCTACGGAATGAATATTGTACATTCATCTACAGATTATAGAAGTTGAGGACGCTGAGGGGCCGGATACACAAAGCTATAATCGACTGTAATGCTATCGTAAGACCACGACTCTCATCTTACGATATGTTTACCAGGAGTGTGAAGATACTCGTGCCCCAGTATTATATATACAAAACTTACACGCATCGTAAGGTTCCTTTCGTTGGCCACAGTCTACAACTGTCTGTAAGTCCTGGAATATGTTGATGCAAGAGTTGTCGTCAGCGGAATAGAGTTGTGGATACCTGCATTCCTGAGCGTACTTGATGTTGAGTATGTCCAGCACTGGTTTGCTACAGTCGTAGTACCGCGCGCAGTTTTCGGGGGACGGGAAGCGGGCACCTGGGTACTTCTTACACACACTTTCCACATAAGCTGAATTCAAAAAAAAAGAAGAGAAAGAACCTATTATGCCAGTCTAATGCAAGTAATTAATTTACGTCAGGACGACTGGATAAGAAGTGTTAAGGGAACACTTGATAGTTATTACATATATTATTGATTCCATTTACATAATAAATTGCCAAGATCAAATGTTGGTGCCCATGGGAACTTCCTGTGAACGGTTCTCATAGAAAGATAGAGTTATATGGTATTTCTAAGAGTACTAATATTATCAATGATCCCGTCTGTCAAATCTGATCCTCCAGTGTTACTGACCATACGGCCTCGTGAGACTTTAGACTGTTTCATACAGTTCGTCAATCCGCTGGATTATGTTACGAATACACTAGGCTTTATTACAGAGGATGCAGATCACACCGGAAGCACGCAGTACCATACTTACCGGCTGCGAGCTTGCCCCCGCACTGTCGTGTTGTCGGATTATATATGTCCCCTCTACACTTGATGACCGACTCCGTCCTCTTGCTCAGACAGCGGACGAAAAGGGGTGATGGCGGGCGGTTGGGGTATGGCTGGTATCCGTCTGGTAGGTCCTTACACGACGGTATCCTTTCTTCGCAGGAGCTGCAGGTCAACGCACTCCCGGGACAGTGCTGGTTTTGTATGTAGTCGCCTGTGCAAAACATAAGGAATATAGTTTACATTCTGCATCCCTCTGTTATTCCCTATGGTTTTCAAATGATTAGGTTACTTATCTTGATGACCAATATTATAGCCGCAACTACAACGTTAGTAGTAGGATATGGCTCCGGTTGACTGTAATGGTAATTTAGTGTTATGTAGGATAGCTAAACCGTTGATTAGCTCTTGTATAACTGTTGACTTCGAATCGCTGGCAATTGGTTTGCATTGAAAACAATTTGTGCATGCTTACAAGGAGAGATTGGTTCAAATCGCTTCCCACACGTGACGGACTGGTGTTCGATACAGTTGGATCCATTGAAGAGCCGAGGATATCCGCACTCAATTATTTGAGGTTTGACAGGGTTACAGTTGATGTACTGGGCGCAGTTCACAGGGTTCTCTGCCTTTGTGTTTGGATGGAAGTTACAGTAGTGGTTGACAGCCTCTGTGGAACAACAGAGCCATACACTCAGTATTAGACCTTTAGTTTTCCCAGGTTCAACTATAAACGCGAGAATTCCTCAAACAATATAGTAATAGCACAAACAACATGTGCACGTTCCAACGTACACTTCAACGTGGGCAAGCTTATCAAATATGTGACCAACAAAATAATGTGACGTAATGCACATGAATTCTTGCGTTTGAAGTTGAAAGTGGGAACACTAAGAACCAGTTACAAATAAAATTAGAGCATTAAAACAGTGTATACATTCTGTCCTCCTGGCCTGGGTTGATTCACAGACGTGAAGTGAACATGATAATAATAAATAAGAATGTTTATAATGCGCAAATACGGGTGGACCTATATGAGAGTGCATTGTAACTTACTCTGTGTGAGGGTGGACCTACACTCCCTGAACACGGGGTCGAAGTAGTGGTACTGGGCACAGGTGGACGTCTTGATAGTGCGTTCCTGCAGACACTGGTAGTAGTTCTGGCCTAGGTCTTGTCCCACGTTCACACCATCAGTTTTACCCACACATGTCGGTTCTGTGCATGTCACACCGGTGTAGTGCATTGACTTGGCCAGGTAGTCGCCTGAAATATACAGACAGACAAGTGTTGACCAACACTTAGTTGTTTTCGCTATTTCATTTAAGGTTTAGAACCATTTTCAAGATTACTATGCTCTAATATATGACTATCACGACATCAATTTACGGCCAGATGAAACCTGCAACACGTAGTATAGCACTTATTGTTGCAGTAAACCTGACAGCACTAGTTGGTACTGACGGACTGCAAGGATTGTAACTATACTGCGACAGTCACACAGAAAACGAATCCTATCGTTGGAAATATAACTGTAAAGGACATTGGTTTACCTAGAAAGAACATTGACCCAACACTAACCCATTACCCGCCACCAACAGATAGCTTTATATATATATATATATTATTCTTTCCTCCTGAAGACTTACAAGGAGACTTGTGCTCTCTGCGAGTTCCACACTGCACGAGCTTGAAGTCTCGACACGTGCGCGTGCCGATGTCAAACTGCTGTGGGTAGGGACACTCCTGTCTGTATAGGCCATAGGGTAGGTGTGTCACGTGGGAACAGTCGTAGTACTCGGAGCAGCTGGCACCACTCGGGTACAAGCCCTGGGGGTTTGACCTACAGTAATATAACGCCTCCGCCGACGAGGATACTGATGAAAAGGTACAAACAGAATGAATACTCAATATGGAATTGCAAAAGGTACACGTTATAGGTTTCCTTCATTAAAACAAACAAAACATGCTGTTATAATGTATGTCTTGTTGTCAGAAATACATTGTCATACTTGAAAACTCCATTGAGGTGCATGTTCCATATATTCTACGAAATTGATGCAACGTGTTAAATTAAATACAATATACCAGCCAAACCATGGGGTTGGTGATATTTTTCGTCTATATGAGATGCCACATTACATTTGACATATTACTGGTGTATTGTCTATGTTGGTCATGTTACAATATCTATGTACAGTATTCAATGTATGTCTGACCTATGACTCTGACTACCGAAAGTGAATATACGATTCATGAATGCTGTTTGAGCATGTTAGCAACGGCATTCCGTTGACATCCACTTACCATAGACAAGGGCTTGGCAACTCTTGGTGGCTGTATCAAACTCCTGACTTCCGGTACACTCGTGCAACATGGTGCGATCCCGGAGACACGAGTAGTACTTGCTTCTACTTCCGGGAATGGCTCCTTTCAGCCCGTCTGTCTGAGCCACGCATGACGGGTTGACGCTGGTGCAGTCTGGGCAGCTAGTACCCAATACCTGGCAGTACTGTTTCAGAATGGCGAAATACTCGCCTGCAAGATAATACAGGAAGATCTTCATACAATTTTGTTCTACCGATAAATTGCATTTCTACATCGATCTGAGCTCCAATTCGTGAAGCATTAATATCCACTCATTGCATTTAGTGACACAAGAGCGTCATGAAGCAATGCCGTGAGCATGCTCTAGATGACGTATAGAGTTAACGCATAGTATGCCTTGTGCTCTACAGAGTACTATTTGAGGCCATCACAGTCAAGAGACATTTCAAGCGGATCGCCATGTGGGTAGAGGATCAGTGTGTCTAGAAAACGGTTGTAATACATGTAAAGGACAGCATACTAGTATTAAGTTGTTCTGGCTTCAGCAGTTTGTTGTTAAAAGTCAGGAAGACCAGGTGGGAAGACACACGAGGTTCAACTTGAAAGCTAAAGCACAATATAGGTTCCACTTCTACCTTAAACGTTGACGTTGTGTGTAAGTTGAAGTGTCAGGTTATACCCTCTAACTAAACATCTCCATAATTTATAGTATGAGTTTCAATGTCGCAGCATCGATTGTTGAAAGCAGCTTATTATTTGTGGAGCGCGGCATACATGACAGGTAACAAACGAGTCATCAACTCTTACATCTGAGCATGGGTTCCTCCCTGGTGCCACAAGGTACTTGGATGTGGTCCTTACAGGTGGCGGATGTGGGCTCGTACAGCTCAGGATATGGACATTCCTGGAGGAAGCGTCCATATGGACCGTTGGGCAGCGCGCAGTCCCAGTACTGGGCACAGTTGTGGGCGTGTGGGAACCTTCCCGTGGGCGTCTTAGAACATTGGACTGTGGCCTCCATCTCAGAGCTCACTGGAAACAATACAAACAACTACTAGTACTGCATTATATAACTTGAACATATAAAACGTAAGGGTGTTGACAAATAGTATCACTAGTGGCGATATGTTTTATATTTTGTTTTTACGTATTTGTGGTCAAATAAATGGCATTTTGCTAGTATTCCTACTCATTATCAGGACACCCTTTCATAAAGGCGCTCTCGTATCCATTAAGAGAGCATAGCGCTCATGTAGTGAACGAAAGGGATATATACGGTTGCGCTCTTAGTAGGTACGAAGGCTTTGTGAAAAGCTAGGTGTATCCATAAATTGTTCCCATGTGTTGAAAGAGTCCCAGAATAAAAAGTAAAATGCAATAGACATATTATGTGGATAGTCTACTTACACACAGGAATGGATTTGTCTGTAGGCAGTCTGCAGTCTGCAAGAATCGGGTCGAACTGTTGTCCCGCTGTACAGGACAGTATGGTGGTACGTTGGCTCTGACACTGAAAGTAGCGCTGTCGTTCGTTCCTCATGGAGTCCTTGTATCCGTTAGCTTTCCCGCGACAGTTTAGCTGCGACTCCTCACAGTTCTTACACGTGGTGAGGTTCCTGCAGAGCGCCACTGTGAAGGCTATGTACTCGCCTGGAAGGAAGGAACAGGAACGTGTACTGGTCATGGTGTGAAAGTGTACGAGAATCAACAATATAGCCACATTTTACATCACAGGATTCACTTGTATACGGATTATCTTGTCGCAGTGAATTAGTTGTGTAATGAACTCACTTCAGGTCACATGCATATAATGTAGTTGAAACTATCCTAGCTACTGTAGCATACCATTCTCTTAAGAAACACAACGGCTAGTACTTACATGGCGTCATTACTTCTTTCCTAGCACCACAGCCGACAGAGGTGAAGCTTTCACAGGCTCCCGAGTGCTGGTTGAAGAAGAACGGGTACTGACACTCCAACAGGAACTGGACGCCATATTGTGGTGTCATACGATTGCAGTCCCAGTACTGTGCACAACTGTCCGGGTGGGCGGCTTTAGAGGTTGGGTTCACAGCACAGAATGCGCCGATGTCGGTGGCAGATACTGAATGAAAGTTCACAGCAATGTAATAGTATATTATTCCTAGATAATGTAAGAATCTAGGCAACTTTACGAAAATACAAGACTTTCTCAAATTCAAACTTAACGAAGTATCACCATTGCCATTGAGAAGATAATTTGGCCATGGATTGAATTGGTTGAGGGAGACAGAGCTGAGAAATCGTTGGATATATTCATACATGGCGGACAATTTATGTACATTATAAAACATCTTGAATAACATACAAATCCGTTACATTAATATAATACATATTACGATCAGGCTCACGGTTGTTATGAGAATTTTTTTACAGTAATAATTTGAAAGTCTGCACTGATGGCTACATGTATACCTGTAGGCAAGCCAGTATACGGAGTGGTGGATGGTGGTGGTGTAGTCGAGAGGTCACTGGATGCAGTGGTTTGCATCATGACTTCACAGCTGCCTCTGGCGGCGTTGAACATCTGCCCAGCAAAGCACGAGCTGATGGTGGTTCTTTGATTCAGGCACGTGTAGAAGGTGACCAAGTCAATGAGGACAGGACCTGTGTAGTAGTCTGGCTTTCCTCGACACGAGGGGTTCGCTTGTTCACATGTTGGGCAGGCGGGCAGGGTGACGGCACAGAACTGGCGCTTGATAGCATGGTAGTCGCCTAGAAAATCAACATGATTAACAACTTATCACGGAATCTCGATTTCAAACTAATTCTCTACAGGCGTTTTTCCATAATTCATTGTAATCACAGTTACATTTATACCATAGTTTATATCATCTAATCCTTTTGATTTTATGCCAATAAAATATGTGATCAGTGATATATATTTTGCAGCTGCCGTGCACATGGCCAAGTTCGCGTGTTGCTGCAAGGGAGATAACTAGCGCTATCCCACGGTCTCGATATTTAGACTTACTTTAAGTCTATACATATATCGAGTCATTACTGTATATGTTTATGACGTACATCTGTCCACCTCTATGTGCCGCTGGTTGCAGTTGGCCACCGCTGGATCCACGCACTTGCCGTCGAAGCCGTCGAACAACAAAGGAGGTTGACACTCCGCGACGAACCGCCCCAAGGCACTGGCCTCCTGATTACAGTCGTAGTAGCGTGCACACGAACTCTCCATCGGGAACAATCCGGTCGGCGTCTTTACACACTGTCCTTCCACGGCTGTGGGCTTCACTGGAACACACACATGAGTACATCCGGCAAGTCTAACTGAGCAGTTTTACGACTGGTCGATCCTGCATCTAATGCTAGCATACGATGTTCATGTCAAGTCGTATCTAAATTTGGTAACATATAAACATACCGTGATAACAAATTTGTTTATACTCTTGTTGGACATTAAATAAAGTTTACATGTTTAAAAGTAATCACGGTATCTGGATTAAAATAAAATATTATTTTACAAATTGCCGGGGTTCACTCACGTATATCCAGTGGTTTGGACGGAGGAATACCACACTTCTTCTCGAATGGCAGGAATATGTGCCCAATGATTGTGCAGAACTTGATGATGGTCCGCTCTTCATGACACTCAAAGTAACTGTGGTCATCGCTGGGTATAGGTCCCTTGAAATTGTTAGGTTTGCCCACACAGGATGGATAGTCTGCTTGGCATTTGGGGCAGGGCTGGCCGCTATGACACTGGTAGAGGCCCATGACCGATCCATAGTCACCTACAATCATCATAGCTATCACCATCACCATCATCATCATCATCATAATTATTATCCATCTGCTTCTAAGTCAGGTCGTCGACATTTTTGGCTCTCCTGTACAAAACGGCATAGCCTTGACTCCAACCTTGCAATGGTGTAATATATGGCTAAAGTTGAAGTCACAGTTACTTTAAGTTACGACGTTTAGTACAGGACAGCCTTGGAAGCTTAGCTGAATCACAATATTGAAATTACAGTATGTTTCCACCAGACTTCCAATACCAAGAACCCACATAAACAGGACACTATCTACATACTTACAGGGGGCTTTATACTCCGTTCTGGTGCCGCAGGAGGGAATGCTCGAGCAGACTCTCGCAGCGGCGTTAAATGTCTGTGGGTAGCTGCACTCCTGTGGGACGGGGTTGATGCTGTTCTGGCAGTCGAAGTACTTGTGGCAGTGGTCCCTGTGAGGAACCTTCTGGGTCTGGTCCTGCATGCAGTACGTGGAGGCTTCGTTCACTGTGGTAGCTGCAACATATACAAGCACGCGTCTCCCTTGTACATCATCCAGTCCATTTGAAGCGTAACATTATAGATTTAAAGACAAGGAATAGACATTGTGTTGGAGATTATATAAGCTCTGAAGTCAAGAACACACCTTCGACTATGACCTCTGATGGCGGGATACAGCCACTGGGATCGTAAACAAAGCCTGCTGGACACATGTCAATGGTGGTCCTTTCATCGCGACATTCGAAGTATTTGGAAGGGTTCCCAGCAAGAGGTCCCCGGTAGTTGTGTGGACGGCCTACACAAGACGGGTACCTCTTCTCACAGTCACGGCAGCCTGGGCCGTTACACGTGGGAAACAGGTCCTGATGCGATATGTATTCACCTGGAATCATGAAAATACATAAACATGACGATTGCGTAGTTACTAATTTTAATATAGAGTGATACTTTGCCATAAACAAAAGACAGAGACACTAAAATATCGTTATTATGCATTGAATTAAGCATTGAATGCTGTGTATGAACATTGAAGGTAATATATGGATTTTAGTGGACATTGAAGGGTGTGAATGGCCATTGCATTGTGTGTATGAACATTATGGGCACTGAAAAGTGTGTATGGACATTGAAGGGTATGTTTGGACATTGACGGGCGTGTATGGATGTTGAAGGTTGTGTTTGGACATTGATGGAAATTGAAAGATGTACATGGACAATGAAATGTGTTATGAACACTGAAGGGTGTGTATGGACATTGAAGGGTGTGTATGGACATTGAACGGTGTATAGGTACTCACACGGCTGCTTGGCCTCCGTCCTAACCCCACAATCAGCTAGACTGTACTCCATGCACATGTGACTGAAGACGTCAAACAAGAGCGGGTAGTTACACTCCTGTACCTCCATCAACTTACTGCAGTCATAGTACCAGTGACATTTACTACCGTGGGGAATCAGAGGACTCGTAGTGTTAGCACACGCTATCCGGGCTTTCGCCAACGTGTCGACTGAAACAGATAAAATATGAATTAGTGTACGAAGTAGTATGTGCATTGAATGAACTTCATGAAATGTTTGTAAATTGGGGTTCCTTTGTCGAACCATCGTCCAACATCATCGGATCACAGGTAATTGTATAACAGATCCAGTGCTTCCGACCTCTGTCAAAAACGCATCTTTTTTATTATTTTGTTTTAATAAGTTTGTAAATAAAATGGTCATGTTTACTGATTTTGACAGAAGTAAGACGTTCTGGGTCCGTGTGTACGTGAGATTGCTGAAACTGGCGGTCCGCGGATCACTCTATAACTCACTGATATCGTCAGGAGTGGGGCCACCTGGAGTTGTAGTAGTTGATGTAATTTCAGTTGTCTTCTCCTGCGTGGTTGTCATCATAGGTTCAGCCGTAGTTGCCGGTACCGCTGTACTGACTTGTCCTGGTGTAGGTTTCGCAGTAGGTGGTGGTGTAGGTTGCTGTGTGGGTTTCTGTGTGGGTTGCTGTGTGGGTTCTAGGGTGGGGGCCACAGTGCTGGCGGCAGGACATCCTTTAATAGCGGGGTCGTATGTGTGTGGCGCCAGACATTGGACGACGAATGCACGCTTGTCTCTGCACGTGTAGTACCGACCGTTGTCACCTGGATATTCGTCAGTGAAGCCGTCTATTTGGTTTATACACGACGGGAACGTACACATACAGCCAGGTTGTCCCAGGCACTGGTTAACGTCTTGATAGGTGCCTGTCAACAGACGTAGTCATACAATTCAATATAGAGAATCGTGGCCATAGCATGTCGAGAACATTTACATATAATAACATACTAATAGACGCCTACTAGACGAGTACATACATCTTTGACCTTACAACTTCAGGATGTTTTAATTCTATAATGCATACTATATTCTACAAAATATTAGCATTAAGCCACGTTGTTTTTTTATGGAAATTCACCTTCTCGGACTCAATATGCATGTTCTTAATATTCATCAAAAATTAAATCATCTATAAATCCGTAGCAAAATTCCTGGATCTAGTAGACATCCTCTACAACATTTGGCCATTCTTAACATCCTTCAATGTGTATATATTTGAATCATTGGATGCATATTAGACTACTTAATCGAACATTCAAGTTGCTTAAGTTTTAGTTTGTATAGTGTTCATAATATTGTCAATGACAACATGTCAAGCAATGTATGGTAATACCCCGGTTAGCATGCCACTGGACGTGTAGTTAGCCACGTAGCCTTTAAAGATTGTTTGGTTTGAGAAATGACATAATACCATACATTCACTGTTACTCACATCCGTCGAATTCAACCTTCCTTCCATCACAGCTGACGTTCAGGTAGTTGTTACATGACTGCTTCCACACAGAAAACACATCTGGGTAGTTGCACGTGCTGGCCTTGATAGCTGGCGTCACTTGTTTCTGACACTCAAAGAACCTTCCACAGTGCTGGGGATCAGCCACAGATGCGGTCGGATGCGCCGTACAGAACATGTTCAGGGCAACTAGAGAAGATTGCATACACGTTCATTAATATCAAAAATATGTTTGTACTTGTCAAGTAATTTATATATACAATCACATTTACATTCCTCTAAAGAATGTTCTTAGAATTATTCACAGAACTGATCTAGGAATTATTACGACCGTTACTAAATAACTTTCATTTAGATTGTCGATTAAATGTTGACTAATGTCGACGGTATTGTCATATTTCGACTAAGACTATTCTGACTGCTTTGGAACTGATAGTAAATAATTTCTAACAGATTAATTATTCACGACGTAAATTCTCACACTTACTTTTATTTACGGTCTGTGTACAGCCTTTCTGCGCCATGTCAAATATGAAGCCATTAGAACATTTGATAATATCATCCAGCTGCCCGTTTGCACACCTCATGTAATTAGAAGTCATCCATTCTCCAACCAGTGGATGGAACCCGTTGGCCAGACCCTCACAACTTGGCATGTTGTCTTCACATGGGGAGCAGCTGCCTGGCGTTGTGCATTTGTACTGAAGGTATTGACCTGTGGGCGTACGGTAAACAGACATAGAAATGGATCGTTCATACACGGAATCAGATGAATACTACCATGTGCAACCCACAGAATAGTGTTATAGAGTATACGGTGAATGATTAGGCCTCTTTAGTTGTAAGAATCGTGTCTGCGTGTGCCGAATGTACGGCTCTACCATTATTCCGAAGACGGATACCAATCAATACGTTTTTTTTGGGGTTTTTTCACTCCTATTCGTGTAAGCGCTATAGTATGAACGTACATTTATGGTACGTAGTTTGGCGCTATATAAATGTCCATATTACTATGTTGTATGAGGTATGTTGTAGTCGACACACGACAGGAGACACTCTACAACATCCAGCTTCAATCACACTCTCGTTCAACTCCCCTGGTCACATGACCTTATGCACGGACCTCACGGTCTATCTACGGAGCCTCAGTAGGGCTACCGACACTTCCTCCCCTCTTATTCAGTAACGATTGTTTTCCTACTGTTTGTGTTTTTAACCATTAAGAAATCACCATAGGATTTCACAACAACGAAACCCGATCTAAAATGTTTCTGCTTGTACTTCGGTCCTCCAAGTATTTTCACTGCAACTTTGTCACCATCGCAGAACGGACTTCTGCGATGTACATCATCAGTCAAGGAGCATTCACAATGCATCACATTTGTACTTTCGTGTTTTTCCTTGCAGTAGTTCCACAGTTCTCTCATTTCCACCTCCTCCCCTCCCTGAGAAGTATCACCCACACACACACTAATTGCTGTACAGGCCTATGGCGACCAAACATTGCGTAATACCATGCTACCCCAGTTGTCCGATTCGGCACCGCATTGTGAGCTGCTACGATTCGCGGAAGCACCTCGTCCCATGAATTAACACACTTCGCCGTTTTCATCAGCGACACTTTAAGAGTTCTATGCGATCTTTCAACAGGATTCGCTTGAGGTCGTGCCAATGGCGTATATCAGCATTCTGTATTCCATTGCTGCACAGCGGTCACGCAATCTCTCGACGTGAATACGGAGCCGTTGTCACTATGCAATATACGCAGTGGACCAAAAATAACAGAAATTGCGATCGTAGTTGTCATAGAAGGAATGGGCCATGCAATCAAAAATCTTGTCAAGTGATCTTTGCATGTGAATATGTACTCAAAACCTGATGCAGTTTTAGGTATCGGACCCACAATGCACAATTTCCCACGGAATTGTAGCAATTCTTGTAATGCCCACAGGTGCTTTAGGCACAGCATACGGACCTTCTAAACACACTTTATAGCGTGGCACATAGTCTTGCTTAGCTAACTGAAGCGTTCAGCACTAAAGTGATACAGGTCATGTGTTTTCTGAACTATATTACTGCGGATCAACTGACCACGTGTCAGGACAAACACGAGAGTTAAAGTCTCTTCATCCAAAATCTGAGCGCGATCCACCATCATTATGTTTTATCCGCATTTTATTGATCTTATATCTACAACATAATTTTAATGGCTAACACACTATTATAGTGGAATTACCGAGGTTTTAGGGCAAACTTTAATGAAGTACAGCTTTTGACTCAAAAATATAATCCACAAGCAATATCCACAAACACTCCTGCAAGATACAGACATTATTGACTTTCATGCCTATACTTTATTAAATACATATTCGGACATTGGTCCACATGGTGGGTCATCTATATTAATTCGTCAAGGAGTCCTTCACAATTTAACAACAAATCTACAGGCTGTCGCAGTTCGCCTTACTTTAAATGTGGCAGTTACTGTATGTTCTTTATACACACCTCCATCTCATAATATCCAACAAAGGGAATTAGATTCTCTCATTAATCAGTTACTGTCACATTTTATTATCATGGGTGACCTTAACGGTCACAACCCTTTATGGGGTAGCAATGATACCAATAATAAAGGTAAACACGTTGAGGATCTTTTATCAGATCATCAGTTGTGTGTGTTTTAATGATGGTTCCAACACTTACTTGCATCCTGCAAGTGTTGCATATTCTGCCATTGATTTATCTATTACAGATCCAAGATTTTAAATGGTTTATACATGATGATCTATGTGGTAGTGATCACTTTCCCACAATCCTAAAAAGTAACATTCCATCAGATCAAGATTCAGTTGCTCATTGGAAACTCAACAAGGCAGATTGGCGGCGATTTGAGGGTCTCTGTTCGGAAAAGATATCTCAGGATGCTTTTCAGGATGGAGATCCAATACAGTCGTTCTCAACCTTGCTCACTTTCATAGCAACAGAATGTATCCCTAAAACCTCTGCAACTCATCGTATTCATAAACCATGGTATAATGATGAATGCAAAGACGTCGTTAGGTCTCGTAAAAGGGGCGGGTGGTAGCGCAGTGGTAGAACAGTTGGACTTCGTAGCCACGGTTCCAGGTTCAAATCCCGCCCCGAGGGCCCGGCATCAATGTTCGCGAAAGATATTTCTGACAATAAGATGCGATGTCTGTAGAGTGGCAATGCAGTTATCATCCTTGGTCTTGTCAGTACCAGCCGGTGCTCGCAGGTT
>JAUTBT010006112.1:5945-26414 GCA_032361225.1 Lepetodrilus schrolli
TGTGATGATAACACAGCTGGTACCATGTGGTCTGTACATAGTGTGATGATAACACAGCTGGTACCATGTGGTCTGTACATAGTGTGATGATAACACAGCTGGTACCATGTGGTCTGTATCACTGCTTGAAGGCTATGATGGAATGATTCTTTACCAACAGAACAGTTAGAAAGACAAATGCTTTCTAGTACTGAATGTAAGTTTGCAATTTAATACATAGGACATATTCATCTCCAGATTTCATTGGGAGTACCATGGGCTACTTTTTTTTTTTGAATTGTGGTTTAGACCTTCTTTCAAGATTCTTTCACTTATATCGCGGCTTGTCATTTTTAGGGCAGGAGGAAACCTGCAACATCCGTATCACTGAATGTTGCAGTAAACCTGCGAGCACTGGCTTGTAATGACAAGACCAAGGATGATAACTGCATTGCCACGCTACAGTCAGCGCAGTCTAACCAATATCGCGTCAGAAAGGTAACTCTCGTGAACATTGATGCCGGGCTCCTGGGGCGAGATTTGAATCTGGAACCTTTGGCTCCGAAGTCCAATGTTCTACCTCTGCACTACCACCCGCCCACAGCTACTTACCTAGAAAGTAGGTGAGGAAGAGATTGTCAAACAGACTTCCCACCCACGCGGCCACCACCAGGATCCCCATCACCAGGATGAAGTACTGCAGACAGAATCACATCAAACTGTCACCACACTGTATCTAACATGGGAGTTAATGACAAATGACAAACTTAATGACAAATTACAAACTTAATGACAAATGACAAACTTAATGACAAATGACAAACTTAATGACAAATTACAATAATTTCCCTCATAGTTTAACGTCGCTGTGGGAATCTTTCACCCATTCGCGACGAGTTTCAACACCTAACTTAATTGCTGAAAATATACATTTTCTGACCCTAAAAATATGAATATGGCCATTTCTTTTTCAAATCGTAATTTCTTAATTATTCAAGCACAATGTGGCAAGTATGCTGTCAACTTGACGCTCACCACTTTGGGCTTCTGGACCTTGAGCTGGCTCATGGTGTCCTTGAAGCTGACCAGATGGTCACGGGCGTTCATCAGTCTCTGGCAGATCTGCTCAAACTGCTGCTCCTGTAGGACTGTCCTGAAAGTGTACAGTGGACATGACACGACACACCCAGTGATAGCATATCATAGGATATATAAATACTTGCATAGCACACAAATCCAGTGTAGCACTGCTCAAATGTGCTTTATGCGAGTCTCAGTAAACAGGAAAATTGTCAGTAGGTGGGAGAAGAAACAATCTAGTTCTCAAATGCCTGTTTGAACAACAATGATTCAAATCAGTGTACACACATTTAGAAATACAATCCAGCCCCTATCCACCAGGTCCATCCTATTGATGCATACCGAATGCAACAGTATTCTTTCCAGCAATGCCTTATCATAAAAATCAAACTTGATAAGGCATAACTGGTAACAAGATATGATTTTCTCAAATAATATCCCAAGTTTTTGTTTGCATCTTAAAATCACATTAGTGACATAAACTACTGATTCGGATTATTGCAATAATTACAACTCACCATGTCCCAAATACCATGGGCCCCACAATTGGGACAACAAAATCTATCAAACTGATGATCAGTCCAAATATGGAAAATGTTGTCAGAACAGATGGTTCGAAGTACCATAGCAATCTGGAAATTAAAAAAAAAGCAGCATATTCATTATCTGACCACTACCACATGTCAATATGTCAGTAAGTAAGTTAAGGACATAACAGTACTAATACATCTAAAAATAAAGCAATTTACCAAGGAAACTTTGAATTATTAGTAGATAACAAGTAGGAACTGCTTACGCAAATATGAAAGTTGACACGCCAATGATTATGCCTGGATAAAATGGTTTGTCCCAGTTGAGAAGTTTGTTTATCGGTAACAAAGCTTCTCGCCATCCTTCCAAGTCCCGCTTTAAATCATCCAGTTCATTCCTGGGGCTAGGACGAACATCCTGAAACATGAATACAGATAGCTCTATGTTGTGACCTACTACTATCGTTTAGATATTATTGGTACTATAGAGCTACAGATGGTGGCCTAGGACCCTTGGCAGACTTTCAAATGCTTGTAATTCATAAATAAAAGAAGGGCAGGAATGGATAATAAATACCATTTACGATTCCAACCCTGTCTGTAGAGTTGAATCTAAATGGTTAGTGAATCATTTGGTGGTGTTATACATGCCTGGCCGTTGATTATTTATGAATTATGAGTGTGTGAAACTCTGCCCAGGATCCTAGGCAAACTATAAGAATTCACGTGTCTGACAGTAACCATCGCTCTATAGTGCCAATAAAATGTAAACAATAGTAACAACAGAGCTACGTAACTACAGCTAGAACACACCGAGGTGGAGCTTTACCATGGAACAATCCATTGCAACTCACAGATTTAAATTGTTGGATTGGACTAAAAACTATTCCGAATGGCAATGTGCTTCTTGCAGTGCTTCCTTGCTTTTATTAAATTAAAATACGTCTCGTAGTTATTTTTGTGCTAGTATATTACATATAGTACTGTTTAGCTACCTCAAAGACACCTTGTCTAGGCCATGTGATGTAACTCGGTGAGTGAATTTTTGTTTTACGTCACAGCGGGAATCTTTCACCCATACGTGACGATGCAACTCGGCTTAGGCCATATGATTCCTGGCAATCAAAGCATATGAATTCTCGGCACAGCAGTATTAAAGGGTTGCAGTCGGCACTGATAGTTCAATCAGAACATGTATATAAGCTCCGCCTACTTGCTGGTAACAACAATGATGTCACCTGCAGAATTTGATCTATTGCTTTGCGAAGGACCAAGCATAGACAAATCTTTTCTAAGAGTTTTCTGGTGGGAAACCATCTTGCACAGGCGTTATGGTATAACCCACAACAAAGCGACGGGCTGTCAACACATTATGTCATGCCAAGCTGAATAGGTCTCACGAAAGTAGCTGTTAATAAAACATGTTTTCATTGGTTGGTTTAAATTTATACACACAGGAAGACAACTTGTGATGCCGCTAGGGTACCATTTGCCAGCCGGATAAATGGAGGCTAAGATGAGAAGGGTAGTAAACATAGTCATGGGTATCTCAGAGTTGAATAACAACATGTTGAACAGGTAAACTGTTTCTGAATGTGTCTATTTTTGTACAGGTATTTGTGCAATTGATTATATGACATTTCACCACCCACAATGTCAGTTAGCACGCAGTGTTATTAAAATTTCAGTTTGCCTCAATTAAATGTATTATTTCAGAGAGTATTGCTTTTTACCAAAGCATAAATGAAATCATACTTGTCGGATTTACCCACAATTGAAAAGAAAAACGTTGTCTGTGGAATTCTGACCAATGAAATGGGTAGTAGTGGTCAGATTTCCATAGGGGTGGTTGGATTTGCATAGGGGTAGTCCCTACACAAACTAAAACATTTATACATAAATCGTTGCCGATATATTGACAATAAACAGTCGTCTCTGACCTGATAAAAATCTGTAAATACTAAGTACACTGAAAGGTGCCCTAATAGCTTGCCGTTTACAGAACGTTATTTTGATGACTGGGTCTGGAAGTTAATTTCTCGCGTAGATGTATGCAAAAGTGGTCGGAATTAGCTACATGTACCCAAGAACTTTGCCATGTTTGCCGGGTAGTGATAATGCTTGGCAAAACATTACCACTACCGGGCCATAAACAGGGCCAACCCTAGAACAAAACATCAACATTCTACATTGGGCCGGGGACTTTGCCGAACAAACTGATTCGGTTGTTGTGATCATTAGATAAATTTGAGCTGGCATGATGACTGGATCATGTTCATGTTTGGGCTCTCGTTCTTCTGAAGTCAGTGGAAGGTATTTGAGAAATGTAAACGAATAATTTAGAATTTCATTCAATCGCTTGAGGTCAGCTTACCTCATCATAATTCTTAACTTCATTATTGGCCGCCATTTTTACTTGTTGTTATGATCTCACATGAACACAGAAATTCGATATTTTATTGCTAGGCTTTACTTTTAGATTTTAAAGATAAATATGATCTAGTACAGATAATTACATAACTATGGATAGTATATTTTACAATAACTTTGCAATATATAATCAATACATAAGCATTTTCATTAGTTTTTTCCTTATCCTGTTACTGATTGGATAGTGAAATAGGTCACAACTGTAAACATCCTTCTGATTGGTTAAAATTCATATATGGCCTAGTTAAACGTTTACGGTGGAATAACAGAGAAGGTGATCATCAAAGATTGCCAAATTATTTTTCAGAATACAACTTTTTGCCTCGAATTACGTGTAAATATGTCAAGTGTAAGTATTTATGGGATCAACCTACATATATGTGGTCGTAAATATCCTATTGAACGCCGAATAACGCAGGAATCGTGCGATTGCTCTTCTGCGTTTTGTTCTCAATTTGCCAGTGTTAATTTTCACTCAGCTGATGGATTGAACGTTTGATTATAGTTTATTCTCTAGATTCAGTAATCTAATATTGTATCATATCAGAGGAAGATAAATCTCGTATAATAAGGGATTAAGAGGGCGCGCACGATCTACTAATTCTGCAAGGATTGCATAATCTCACGGATACAAATGTTGACAGGTCTCTGCCTGGACTTGAATTTTTGTCATAATGCTCTCTAATCAGAAAGATAACTTCATGCAACTACCAGAAAATAGATGATTCTGTAAATTTTTTAATCTATAGAGCATTCGCATTAGACAAAGTGTGTGGTTCTTTAGTAATCAGTAGTGAAAGTGGATAAATACATCAGTCAAACACAACATTTAGTGTTTTTTGGTAAACATGACAAAAGTATCCTCTTTATCTAATTCTAAATATATTTCAATGTTTATTGTCTAAATAAAGATTGCCAAAAAATTGCATTCACCTGGCATACACAATGCGTTCCTTCTTTTCAGAAGCGATTAAAAATATCACCATCCTCTGAAGTTACCATTTCTCTCTAATTTGTACAATGTTACTTCGGGGCACATGCAAATTGAGTGTCTTGATGCATCACATAATCAGCTACATAATCACGATGCTTAGCTAGCTGAACTAGTGGTTTCCTATCGTCGCAAATGGTTGAACGATTCTCATAGTGACATTGAACTCCATAGTCACTAAGTAGTGGCTTCATTGTCATTGTCTATAGTTTTGGCCAGTGAAGATTGTTTATTACATTTATGTTTGGTGTTTCATCATTAATAGCATTATTTTTTATTCAGCAAGGCAATGCTATTTAATAATAGGCAAAAGTTTATATGGTTTATTCCATTTGCACAGCCAACATGGCCAAGATTGGATAAACTGGAGCATTGCGTAGCAGCACCAACTATAGACCTGTTTTTATGGTCACAACTTCTGCACTTCTGAACTGCATGTACATGTGTTTTATGACATAATTATTATGCCTGAGTCACTAATAACCGTGATAACTTGGTACATGGTTTTGTCTTTCAGAGGTCAAATGTTGAGAATCTCTCCCCTCAAATTATTCGCCAAGTATCAAGAGAACTGAGCGAACTAGCCACCAAACCACCTGAAGGTATCAAGGTATTTCTCAATGAAGAGGACATCACCGATATTAAGGCCATTATCGAAGGACCAGGTACTATACATTTACTTCACACAACTTATCAAATGGATATATACGTTTCAATTTATGGAAATTAATTACATACGTTGAACCTGTTGAATCAATATATTAATTATATTTAAAATAACTTTCAGCTGGTACGCCATATGCAGGGGGAGTGTTCCGTATGAAGCTTGTTCTTGGAAAGAACTTCCCTTCCGACCCGCCTAAGGCATACTTTCTCACAAAGATCTTTCATCCCAACGTTGCAACCAATGGAGAGATCTGTGTGAACACATTAAAGAAAGACTGGAAAGCAGAGCTGGGTCTGAAACATGTATTATTGGTGAGTTCATGATTCTCTCTTTTCTAGTGGTAAACCTCACTAGTTTTTTTGAAGCAAAACATTCAATTTCATGACCGGGTTTCTTTACGCAGTTCTTGATCTACCCATAACGTGCATTTTTCTTTCCACAGACCATAAAGTGTCTACTGATTGTGCCGAACCCTGAGTCTGCTCTGAACGAGGAGGCGGGGAAGTTGTTGCTGGAGCAGTATGAAGACTACTCTCACCGGGCCAAGATGTTCACAGATATCCACGCAAAACCACCTAAGTAAGCCACACTTTTCATCTCTACCTATGTGTAACAGTTGCAGTAACATTATTTGTCATTTGTTGTCCAATGATTTCTATGTGTATACACATTATAAAGCAGTGGAGTGCGGTTGTCTCGTGGTAGCAAGGTTTAAGCCTACATTAGCTCATGTCATCGTGTAGCACTCTTGAGCAAAGTGCTTAGGTCCACATTGCTCCGGTTCAACCAGCTGTGAATGGGTACCTGGTAGGATGAAATGGAATTGTGAATATTAACCTTCTGGCACCTGAAATGGTAGTTTAGGTTTTATACTTCCCAGAGAGTTGAGAAGGTATAATGAGTGCCCCACTGATCCAATGACCGGGTAATAATAGTGTAGAGGGTTGTCAGTACCAGCTGATGCTCACAGGTTTACTGCAACACTCAATGCTACAAGTGTCACAGGTTTCATCCTGTTGTAAGCTGATGAACCGTGATTGTTAAACATGTTCAGATTTGAAACTTCGTACTTGAAATTTAACCATTTACCATCATGCTTCTCTTCCAGACTCATGTCAGCAGATGTGTACAGTCACAAATCAGACAAGTTGAGTGATGGTCCAATGGCAAAGAAACATGCAGGCGACAAAAAACTGCTAGACAAAAAGAAAAAGGAGAAGAAGAAAGTGCTGAAACGTTTATGACATGCATCATCAACACTTATTATCTCAGTACAATGTGCATCAATGCCAGCGTGGTCGTTCGTATCAATCCATCTCCGTTCTTGGTGAACATACCTTGCATCCAACTCTGCTTCATGTGTGACAGGGGAGAGAACTGAGGTGTGTAGTGTGAATGTTTGAAGGGGCCGCGAGAGGAGGGACTTAACCTTGGCTGGATCTGCTGAATGGCTAGCTGGCTGGCCTGGGGGAGTGAGCGGGTAGGGTGGGGACAGAGTATTTAACAATGCTATTTATCTATACATGCGTCATTGTACCTGGTCAGTCATGTCAATGATACGAACAAAATTAGTTTGAGTGTACTTAAACATGGCACTGCTATTGAAAAGGTCGATCTCTGTATTACTGCATTTGAGCATAGAGATTTAACTATCATGATCAAAATTTTGTAGCTTGAAACCGGTTAAGGAATTCTATATGCTATGCTCAAATACAGCCCTGGTAATGCTCTTGTTGAGCTGAGGAGTAAGTGTAGGCTAGACTGACCGACTTGTTATTTACTGCCAAGAACAATGTTCACATTCAATTGTTGATGCATTTTACGAGATTGTATGTCCAGTATTCCTTCCTTTCGTTTCTTTCCATTCTTTTCTTTCATCCCTTTATGTTCTTTCCTGAAGTATTACCTCTGTCAAACCCCTACATTAGATTAATGTATTTCCTGCTTACAAAGAACAAGTATTCTACAAACAATACATTATACTATAGACAATTCAATGGGCCCGATCCACAAAGCTATCTTATTTATAATAGATTGTAAACCTATCGTAAGATGGGTGTGGTGGTTACCATCCTCATCTTATTGTACGTTTACAATCGATTGTAGCTCTGTAGATCGGATAACCCAAGTTGCAAAGTAACCTGGCACTCAAGTGTTAATGAAATGCCACCATTACAACAATCAAAAAATTTCCATTCTGTTGTTGCTGTTTTTGTTCCACTTCCAATAACTGGCAATGTTCTGCTCATGTTCGTGAAATGTCATCCTGTTGTTTAGAGCTTATTTATTTTGGAAATTTTGATAAGAAACATGGATGTCATGTCACACGAACAGGACAAACACTAAGAAATCTTTGCCATTGTGTTGGAACAGAAAGCTACTGAATATGACTAGTATATCAAATAACCCAGGATATCTTTCCATGAAACGTGGTATAATGCTAAAGTGGTTTGATTTATGGATACTTCTGATATACAAGACCATATCGTACTGGTATATCCGACGTGTTGGTATTGATAACCATGACAACAGTTTTGAGAATATCTGCGGATGGGGTTATAATCTAGTGAAAATAAATCATATCTCGACATTTGTTCCGGAGATATTTGAACTGTCATCGGACTAAGAGGTATAAGTTTTGCATCTGATTGTAACGAGATTGTCTCTGGCCACTACACTAGAGAACATTCTTCTTGATGGCAGTCACTGTTACCATGTATATACTCCAGCATTGAACATGCTGAATGTAAATGATGGCTTTTAGAGATCACGTAATGAAATTAATACTCGAACTGAGTCTATTGTGTTCTTTTATCTCATTTCTGTTACATTTGTAATTATTTATTTTCTCATGATTCTGTCCATGTTTTCTGTTTACAGATTAATGTTTTCTGGTCTTTGAGACTCTAAAAGTTGTACATAAAGTACACGGGTTAATCTGTGAATAGTGCTCTTTTATTTATGACTGAATCTTATGGTCCCCCGAGTGCATGTCTATGTTTGTAAATGTCATTGTCATCATATTTCATAGATCATGGCGATAATAAATTTGTACATACACTAAGTATGGAAACTTGTGTTATCTTTGAGAAGCGCAGCTTCATTCAGTTTGAACATAATTTTTATGGTCATACCTCAATTTAGTTGGGGTTTAGAGCCGCCATCAAGATTCTTTCACTTATATATCATGGCTTGACAGTTTAGGGTAGGAGGAAACCCGCAACATCTGTAACACTGAATGTTGCAATAAACCTGCGAGCACTGACTGACCAAGGATGGCAACTGCATTGCCAGTGCCACGGTACAGACAGTGCATGCTATCAATATCGTGTCTGAAAGATAACTTTTGTGAACATTGATGCTGGGCTCCCAGGGCCTTTGGCTCTGAAGTCCCAACATTCTACCATTGTGCTATCAGCCGAGTGTATATATACATCTAATTTAAAATCAAATATAATTGGAGCCAATGTATAATTGAGTTACAATTGTGCAATGGTGTTAGACCAATTGCGAACCATATTGGTGGACATTCAACAGTAACTTCACAAGGAACGGGTATTTTGCAATCCTAAATGATGAATATATATTTCTCTCACTTTTATTTTTATTCGGGAGCTTGCTTGTGCAGGAAAGATGTACTGTAGTTTGCAAGTTTAGTTTTCGCATTCTAGATTTATTATTACTATTGATGTGATGATGATGAATTAGTGCTTTACGTCACAGCGGGAATATTTCACCCATACGCGACTACTATTGATGTACAGCATAGAGTATGAAATGACATAATTTCTCAATTGATCTAAACAACAAAAAACTTGAGATGGGCTTGCTTACACAATTTAGTAAAATTGTCACCAAATGTCCACAACTGGTACTCTTTTACCCAACTATCAGACCAACCATTGGAAGCTGACATCAGAAATGGTAAAACATTCATATGACTACATTCAACATAAAACCTGAAGTTATTCATAGAGTTACACAATTCTTGCATCTCTCAGTCAATCAATTTTAAGACTTTTTCCAAGGATCTGTGGGAATTCCCAGTTAGGAAATGATGCAGACTTGACATTTTCAATCACCACCTCAATGAATAACTCTTCAGGTTCTATAGTGATTGCATGTTTTATGATTTCTGATGTCAGTTTTCATTGGTAGGCCTGATCATGGAATGGAGTCTTTGGAATTACTAAATGGGGAATCCATGTCAAAACTTCATTGTACATGTGTGGGCATCCTCTGAAACTAATGACTGCCAGGCCATTTGGCCTTGGATAATACACACTTTGCTCCATTTTCATATACCTTGTCAAGATTAATTAAAATTAAAAGGTCAGTCAATCAGAGCTCCTCTTAAATGTTTAAAGCCCTGCCCACATTGTTGATACAACACGAGTAAAAATACCCACACTCGCATTAAGTAACATGAGCTTGGAATTATCAATCTCTGTGAACTTTGCATCATAACCAGCTGGAGTTAGCTGCTTAGCAGGTTTACTGCAACACAATGTTACAGGTGTTGCAGGTTTCCTCCTGCTGCAAATTGACAAGCGGCATACGAATGAAACAATGTTGAAAATCAGCTCTAAATCACCAATAAACAACAGGAACATTAAATAAATAGAAAAAATAAAGACCTCAAACTAAGTAAAACATTTATTGAATAAAACAGAACTGAACATAATTCATCCATCCATGTCCAACATGAATAAGTATCCAAGGTCAATCAGTAATCAGTCAATATGCATTTCAACAGTGATGTACGATATGATAATTTAATCATGTCTATTATCCTACACCTTTCTATTGATAATAGAGCTGATCTGCCCATGTCAATCAGTGGCCATTGAGACAAATTGCTAAACAGTGGGTCATTAATGACCTTAGAAGAAACATGATTATCTAAGGGCATACTTGACAAAATGTTCATGTTCAGCTAGTTCTGCAGACATATGTCATCAATCTGTTGATACTTCCTTCCCTGCCCATGTACTAAAGTAATGCTGCATGCTGATGATAAATGAACCATTATGAACATCTCCTTTTAATGCTGAGGAAAACCTATGAACTTGGTAAATAAAAATGCATAATTCCTTCCTAAAATTAATTCCCAACAATGGCAGATGATACAGAACATTACTTGTGGACAATAAAACATTTTAACGTGATGAACTTGAACTTGATCGACTGTATCGTCTTCGTCTTGCTGGTGACCTTGACCTAGAACGCCTTCGTGGAGGTGGTGATCGTCGTCGCGGAGGTGGGGACCTGAATCAGAAAAAAAGTAAAAAATATGTTGAGTTTACTTGAACACCGAGTTCAGGCCTGAAAACGTACCATTCTATCCTAGACTGAATAACAATTTAAATATATGGTTTTAGAACACATGAAATTAGGATACCAACAACATTGTGGAAAAAAATGGCTTGGCATGATAGAATGGTGTTGGGTTTATATTTCTGCAAGGTTGAAGTTCTGTTCCAGTTGTATTTCCACAGTAATTATTAGTCTTCAGTAATTAGGATTTTACAGTTTTCCTACAATATTTCAGTAATATTGCATTGATTTGATAAACCAAGGGTGATAACCCATTTTAACTGTACACTATTGCATCCAAATATTCCCCACATCAAGAAACTGTTTTCCTCTGCAGCAATTATACTCAACTTACAAAGATCTTCAGGTTTGCACAATTACTTATTTCATCGAGGAAAAATAGAAGAATTCACATCGTAAAATCTCAATTGATATTTTCAGTAATTTCACCAAAAATCAATGGCGCTGATAGAAAAAAGTAAAAATATAATCCTGATGTCATAATTTCTTACCTCCTCCTGTCTCTGTACCTCGGTGGTGATCGTCTCCAGGCAGGATGGGGGCGTCGTGGGGGGCTACGTCTCATGGGAGGGCGGGGCACAGGACGGGGGGCAAGGACTGCCGCTGCCGTCACCTCCTGACCATCTATCTGTCCTGAATCACCAACATCAGTCAATGAGCTAGGCCTTATAGAGCATATTAAACTGTGTTCTATTTTATATCAACTTTATGTACCGAGAGTAATGATTTATATTGCACGAGCTTTATCGAGTGCAAATATAAATAATTTCACAAGGGACATTAAACTTTGTTCAATTTCATATCCACTTTATGTCCCGAGTGTAATGATTTATATTGCACGAGCTTTAGCAAGTGCAAATATAAATCATTTCACGACAGACATAAAGTTGATAGAAATAGAACAGTTTAATATCCTATTTATTGCCCCAGGTGTATTTTAAGTGTAGATTATGTCTAAAACGAAAATACGTCGATACATTTTCTCGTGACACACGCAGAATAGTACAGTATCGTGTTTACACGGGTCAGCCAATGAGAACGCGAGAAAGTATGAATGGGAATGCGATATGTCAAGGGGGTGCATATCGTTTAGATATGACATCGTCGAAAACACCACGCTGGGGGAATAAAACAGCATATGTGTTGTTTCGACAAATGTATTTCTGTACAATGAAGTAGGCAAAATGCGTAATACATGCAAACTAATCTGTAATCAGCATGTCCGCAGTGTCCACTGACCTCCGTCCATGTACTTGATGGCCTTCTCAGCCTCGTCTGGGTTCTCATACTCTACGTATGCAAACCCCCGGTGGTACGGATGGACCCGCTCCATGGGGATATCGATGTTCTTGATCGTGCCGTAGACGGAGAATATCTCCTGGATGTGGTCCTTGTTGACATTGCGAGTCAAGCGACCTATGTGAACTTTGGAGGGTTTGGGAGTGGGACTCCTCTTCCTCTTTCGTGGAGATCTGAAAGTCAAATTCCTAAGTTAACAACATTGAACAAATTGAGTATACACTTGGATGTGACTTTTCACCATTTAAAAATTACAACAGTCAGATATACTATAAAGTCCATATGGGTCATTCCACAGTATTTCATATGTTGCAGAGGGAAAATTTAGAGGCTTGATTTAAGCAATGGCCTAAAATTAAAAAGTAACAATAGCTCCTGGTTAATTCCTACTTAGCAAAGTTAATATCCAAAACAGCAATGCATATTGGTAATGAGATTTTCATTGATGTTTGTATACATGTGGAACAATGACAGCATAAAATATAACTTGATTGTATTGCTATAATTAGCCATTTTTCTTCCAAAAATATTTAACAAAACTTAGTTTTACTACACTGTGTGTTACTGTTAGTTAAAGTTTGACTAGTAGAAATCAGTTGGGTTGCAAAAATAGTTATTATTATTTCAGGCTAGAATGATTTAAGGTCACTTCCTATCCCTGTGACTACCTTCTTAACTCCCTGGAGACGATGAACAATAAACTTACGATGACTTGCGGCCCCTCCCACCACTGCGACTACTGTCAGAACTGCTACTGTTCGACGATCGACTGGAGGACGAACTCCCAGACCGTGAGCTGCTTCCTGAGCTACTGCTGCCAGAGGTACTACTCCCTGAGGATGATGATGTGGATCCAGATCTACTACGTGAGCCAGACGACCTGCCAGGGAACAAACAATAGAGTTAGATCTTCTAATAAACAATGATGAACATAAAATATTAAATCAATAAAGAAAAATTTATTTCCACTTTTATCACATTTTTGTCAAATTGTACTAAGCAAAAAAACTGTTAAACTAAAGTAATGGTACGGGATAATAGGTAATCCTAAATTAGTGTAGTGCTTTGGGCTTGTGCCTTCTGCATGGAGTCTAGCGTGATAATAAATACACATTATTATTTTCAGTGCTATATATGACTATGATTAAGAGCATTCCCAGTGTGGAGTTTGGCGCAATATATACTTTGAAATCCCCACACTTACGAACTACTTCCACTGGTACTTGAAGCAATCCTTTTCTGCTTGTCGCGCCCCCTTTCCTTCTTGTCAGTTCCAGCCTTCTTCCTTTCACGACTGCGACTTTGGCTTCTGGCCCTAGATAAAAATATTTAGAGGTATATTTATGTCATTACTGAAAACTAACATTTTTAAATGAATAAAATATTGAAAAATACACTGATCAGTGATTCAATTATGTTCATAATTGTTCTTCAGTTTCTTGGCCACAATTTTTGAAGACTTTCGACTAGAGAATCAAAACAACCGTGTGTTCGTCAAACACTAAATTATTGGTATGGTATTGACCAATTATTCAATACGTTCAACATGCATTGATAAATTCGTGCTGTTCTTTATGATTGACTAAACTTCCGAAAACCACAATCGAAATAAAGGCCAATCTCCATGCCGTACCGAGTCTGAGATTCAGTCGTGAGTTTTTGTTTTATTCACCTTGATTTCTGATCACGGTTTATATGGATAGTTGACTGATGAAACGATAAACCATCTAAATACAGAATAAGAGAACAAAATATACACTAAAAGACTTACATTGTGATTTATCGTGGATTTATTTCTTGACGAATTCACGACGCCGACATGCAGTCCGCAAATGAAAGGTGAAATGTGATTGGCTGACCTTTCACATTGGCTGCAGATATCCTATGAGCAACCACTTTACAACCAATCAAACAAAATGGCGGCCTCCTGTGAAGAGAATGAAAATACACCGAGTCGCGAAGAAATGTTGAGAGAACTAAGTTCTCAATTCTTAGAAATGGTCCCTATCCGTAGAATGAAACTTAGAGTGAGCAACTGAATATGTTATACTCTATTTTAGCTTAAGTGACGTCATAACACAAGTTAAAATCCTGTCCAAGATGTTTCCAAAATGTCACATGTTCTCGTCTTTCTTTATCCCCGAGTCTCCAAACTCCGTGGACCCTAAGCGCAACGCAATGTGTAACGTATACACGAAACTCGGCTGAAATAGATTGAACAGTCCAAAACGAAAGTTGTTAGACAAGTAAATGTCACAAATGTGCTGGTAAAATGGCGCGAAGTATCCGCGTATTAAATTGGACTATCCCAATTTCGGACGGTCGTAATTTACGGATTTATTGGGCTATCTGGTTATATCAATATATATCGAGAGATGTTGTCATCATAAGACAGGCTTGAAAGTTTACAGATAACAGTTTAGCAAACAAGTTCTACAAACCCTGGTAACACCTACCACTGCTATTTTATAAACAGTGTGTAATGAATTAACGCGAGCTAAATACGATCTACACTTATTAGTCCCAAAACCAGCAACCAGAGGATACGTAACAAATTTGGAATACAAAAGAACATAGGATGTAAGATCATATCTGAAACTAAACATTTCTATGAAAATAGTAATATGTAATGTAATTAGAAACCTCAGAGTTTTGAATGTGCACAGAATATGAGATAATGAGTGCGTGTGTCAAAGTTGAAAGTACATTATAGTATATAGATGATATTAAAAGGCCTTTGACAACCACCAGAATACAGTGGTTGTAGCAAACACTTAATGCAAAATAGATGATAGACACGTTATTAGCTCTACAGCGCCTCGGACAGTTATTGTTCATGTGCTTAGTGATCTTTGATACTTGCATGCATGTTCTGCATGTCTTCGAAACTCCGAGCTGGCTTATTGGTGTGATTTATTTGCAAACAATATTAGCATTTGCCATGCTTTCTCCTCAATGATTTCACATATTTATGAATATACCGAAGCATAGACTATAAGTAGGGATGATGCAACGAGAGCTGCAATAATTCACTCACGTATTTGGTGCACCGAATGTAGACCATCGATGAATAGTATTAGTTATTTGGCACCCAAATATTAGAAAAATATATTATATTTGATTTTCTTATGATGCAATATGTATCACAATTCACATGATACGATACGCGATATGATACCTCAATAAAGTGTTTGATCAGAAAAACAAAAAATACACCGAAACATTGCCACCGACGATTTGGCAAATCCAAAGGTAGAGATCAGCGGCCCCATCCCATTTATTACTAAATTTGGCGGAATCTCGGTTGCAAAATGTATTTCATTAATTGCAGAGACATCAAGGCATTAATTTTGCAACCAAATAAATGAATTTTGATGATTGTTTTTGCGGTAATTACTCCGTATTACTTTATTCAATGATATGCTGTTTTGATCGGATCGGACATCATCTATCAGACGTTATGGTGGACAACTGATGGATATTTCCATGAATAAAATACATCTGTATCGATACGTAGCCTCGCGGTACGATACGCGAATCGTCAAACTTTGTATTACGATGCACCGATGTATCGTTGCACCCCTAGCTAAAGGTGAAGGAGACCGACTGATTTACATGTTGTTTCCAGGAGGAGTACGCCGACAGCCTGGTGATGTGTACAGATGGACAGAGACGTGTTCTACACAGCACCATCATGCACCCAGTCTGTAGAGTCTACCCACCTTCCCTTAGCTACAGGAAGTACTTCATGAAACAGTTCATACACAGGGTCAGTGACTCACTCACTCCATTGTAACTTGTATCTTTAAGAATGGAGTAGTGTTAGAAATTCAGAAACTAACAATGGGGTCCTTCTCCATAGGTCCATTGTTAATGGTGGTCAAATCTGTAATTTGCATGGGGTCCCATATATACCTTTAACATTGCAGATTTTCAAATGAACCCCAGGACCCCCTTTAATTCGAACACTGGACTTTTTATTAGCAGACTTGCAATTAATCACATCCTCAGATTTGTCCTTGTACTTGGATATGTTGGAGGAATATTCAAATGATTTTTTGGACTTGTTTCTGTACGTAGCTGGAGGAGTACCCAACAGAGGTGTGTGACGAGGTGTATGAGGCGTACACAGATATGCTGACTCAGCATGAGGAGGAAGATGATACCCTGTGCTACAAGACGTACACACTGGTAACTGTTACAAACAATAGTAATAACAAGAATAAGTAGATTAATAATGTACAAGTGCATTTGTGTAGCAGTGCCCGATTTCTAGAATCGAATGTAAATCACTAAAATTAATTAAGTCTGAGTTTCAGCAGCTTGCATTTCTTGAATAAAAACTCAGTTCTAATTGTTAACTGAAAACTGCATCTCGGGAGTTTGACGGTTTGAGTTCTGAGATTTTTTGAGAAATTTCAGCCAGACAGGTTTGGTAAAGCCACGTCACATTTCTTTAGCATAATTCTTCTGACCTATGATTATTCCTGTAAGCAGATGCTCTTATGTATGTACACACTGGTAAGTGTTGCCGCATAGTATGTCACATTTTGTGTTTATTTCTTGTGACTTATATAAATGTTTATTTACAGCCCCTGGGAGACCAGATATCACTGCAGGAGTCTGTTCATCTGGTGTCACAAGGAACCACTGGTCTCAGCACATGGCAGGTGCTGTGATTGTTCATGATTGTTCATATTTGGGGCAGGTGGTAGCGCAATGGTGGAATGTTTGGATTTCAGAGCCAAAGGCCCTGGGATTCAAATCCTGTACCAGGAGCCCGGCATCAATGTTTGTGAACGTTACCTTTCTAATGTGGTAAGATAGGATGCACTGTCTGTATTACGACAATACAGATATTATCCTTGGTGGTTACCATGCTTGCAGGTTTACTGCAAAATTCTGCGCTGTGGATGTTGTGGGTTTCCTCCTGCCCTAAACTGACTAGCCGTGATATAAATGAAAGGATCTTGAAAGCAGCTCTAAAATCTAATCCATGCCAAATTGTTCATATTGATTGAAGCTCTCTTAAAATACCTATGTTAGCTTGCTTTGCCGAAAGGGTTAACGTGAACTGTATTTTTTTCAGAGATGGTTAGATTCTATGGTTATAAGTAGACATTGCTACTTGGTGAACTACAGCCATTGCAAATTTTAATGCAATTTATACCAATAAATTGTAATATTAGATTTTACTTAATTGGTGACACCTTTCTATCTTCTTTCAAACAGGCTGCTCAACACTTATCAGAGTGGATATTTGAGAATCCGAACATCTTGCAGAATAAGTGAGTTTACAGATTACTGTATTTTTATATATGCTGTATATAAATTTGTAGACATACTGTGTTATGCAGTAGTTGAGATTAGAGACTACAATCGGTGGATTTAAAGACTAAACGTATTATTGCTTTTGTGTAATTCCTTAAATATAGAAGTTATTTCATTATTTTCATGACATCAGTATTACAAATGTACTCATTTATACTTCAGAAATGTTTTGGAACTTGGTAGTGGACTTGGGTTGACGGGAATTGCAGTGTGTCGACAGTGTGGGGGGAAGTTGATCTCCTATACATTCAGTGACTGTCATCCTCAAGTGTTGTATCTGCTAGCGAAGAATGTGGAACTCAATCTCAACCACAACATTCAGAAATCGGACCCAGGTTCTGACAGGGACAAGAAAATAATGAGGAAAATTCGGAGGCAACTCAGTTTAAACGCTGACACCGGCTTGTGTGATAGTGCTAAACTTGAGAATGAATCTGTGACCACGCCGACAAGGTCACGAGGGGAGATAAATCTGAAAGAAAATCCAGACAGGATCCAGTCTGACATTGATGACCTGGAGCTGAATCATCGCCACTGGAAGGTTGATGAGACAGGGTTGTTGGGAAACTTGAAGAAGGACGACCGGATTCGTATTGCCAAGTTGGACTGGGAGTGTGTCAGCACCAAGCTTACACAGAAACTGATGCCAGATGTCATATTTGCAGCAGGTGAGGGAGTCTAACAAAGATCTTGGTTCTATATTGCATCTTTTTGTCACATTCAGAAATTGTATGTCCATTTGTCTTGTGATCGCTAACTTATTCAACAATTTTCATTTTGCATACAGGATTTTAAAACACATAATATCGTTATTAGCATTAATTAGGTTTAATAATAGTCTGTGTGACTGTCAGCGGCTCCTTTCATATAAATATAATACCAATCAATATAATGTATATTTAAACCATTTACTTTCACCCTCTGTAACGATGGATAGTCTAGTTTAATTATTTTACATTTAGAAAAAATTACTGTCAACTTGGATACTTTACTGGTGCAATTTGTTTTCTTGTTTGTTGAAGCATTTCTTAAATGTTTTGTAATGTATTGTTGAGAGACAGCAAATTGAATCTAGAGAATGTATTTGCATCCTTGTTATTCTGCTATAGAAGTCGTAGATGTGCTGCATTAGTATTTGGAGGGAAAATGCAAAATTATTATTAATATGAATTGACAAGAATAATGTATATTGTGGCATTTTGTTGTTTTCATTACTCTTTTGAAATACAATTTAGTTACTTGTATTTCAGATTTAGAATTTGCCATAAAATTTCATTCTTGATATTTCAGATGTAGTATTTGACACTAGTATTATTCCATCATTGGTGGCATTACTGCGACAGTTTCTGACGAGGACACCGGAGATGGGACACGACCCAGTTGCATACATTGCTTCCACGGTCAGGAACGAAGACACTCGAGACAACTTCCTCATAACATTGGGTGAGTTGTTGGGGTGTTAAACATTGTCACTTCATTGGTGAAATATTCCCGCTATGATGTAATGCACCAATTCAGTCAATAAATGTCACTTGATAGTACAAAGCTGCGAGCAAACTGGGTATATCTGCCAGAGTCCCGAGTTTGAACCTGCCATGGGTGGCCCGTCATCAGTGCTGGCGTCAGGTGCCTTTCCAATGTAATTAGATGCAATATCTGGATTCAATTCTTATTGTGTATGTGTCTTTAGTCTGTTTGTATCTGCCAGTGGTAATGCAATGGCAATACATATTTTCAAGTGTCCCATTTAAGACTGGTCCATTAACATGTTGCCAATGTTTATGCTCTGCAGGTAACGAGGGTCTCGCCTACTCCATAATGGAACCTCCCAGTGCTCGCGTGTTCCACTACGACAGGTCTGTGCCCATTGAGATTATCAAGATCTTTGTACAGTGACAACCAAGATTGTGACAGACAACCAGCTCGCTATGTCATCACAGTAGGTCATAACGTGTTTTCATGACATGATATGTACACATGACAGATGGGAATGCATGACGTGATATGTACATATGACAGATGGGAAAGCCAATCGTTCGTTGGTGATCTGCAGATGACACGGGTTGAAATATATACATGTAGATTGCTCCTGCCCTCATTTAACCAGATTACATGCCCACAGTGGCATCATGTTAGTTAGCTACAGAGTATTGTGTACAAACTTGTGATGTGTGCCGAGCCCCAGGCCTACATTTCATGAAAGGCTCGTACAAGTCTGACAATTAATCTGGGAGTACACCATGGCTTTGCTATAACAGCCCATCATGGAAGCCTTGATTTACACACCAGCTTCGCCCCAAAACAAATTGCCATTCATTAAACATTCATTATTCATGTTTTCCCCTCCAAACGAAACACCAAGAGAAAATCCCTGCTAGTTATTGCTTTACATGCTACCCTTGTGTTAAAATGCATGGCAGCTAACTTCTGTATTGTGATGGTGATAAGATGGAAAATGTTTTATAACTATCTGTGATTATTTATATGATCATGATGATACTGGTAGTATTTGAGCTCTTGAAATACCCTACCCTGGCTTCACATCTGTCAATCAAGATGTGTCATACTGCGACGTTAAACTCCATAATAACTCACTCTCTGTCATACTCATCCACAACACTTGCTTTTGCCAACACACAGGTCAGACAGGAAAAGGAACATGAATTTATATTGGCAGCCTATGCTGACTGTGAAGCTGTCAAACTCCCCTCGTCTCCAGAATGCATATATTTGTAATCTTGAATTTCTTTTGTGTATGTATCCTATGTAAGTGCTGGACTAACGAGCTAGGATTTTTTATAAACAACACACAAACCAGTATATGA
>JAUTBT010006123.1:0-26398 GCA_032361225.1 Lepetodrilus schrolli
TTCAGCGCTACGGATGTTGCGGGTTTCCTCCTGCCCTAAACGGACAAGTCGTGATATAAGTGAAAGAATCTTGAAAGCGACTTAAAACCCCAATCAAAAAAATCAAAATCAAAAAAAAATCATGGCAGTCACAATTTTTTAGGGCATGTCTGATGATTTGATGTGTATGTTTGCATGATTACCAAAATATGAAATGTACCATGAATGTCTGTACTATTTTACTTCCAGATCTATGTGTGTAACAGCTGATGTTAAGAGAAAGAAAGGACTTGTGAAATACAAGAAGATTATCAAGAAATTACCTGGCGCCATTGACACAGAGAAATGCTCTTATAAGGTACTGTTGTGGAAACAATGGAATTCATCAGAGTATTTTGAGAACATTCATAAAACATTACTCTGAAAGGACTCGTTAAGACAGGCATGGCAATTTTCCTCAGATCTGCGGAGATCTGCTGATTTATTTGACGATTCATTTGACGATTCATTTGACCTGGACCTGGCATGGGACAGCGGGCTTGTTTTCCGCTGAAAGCACAAGTGCCTGTTGCCATGCTTATTAAAAGAACAACAATGCAATTGTGCTTTGTATACGTTACATGAACATGGTGTCACACGCTTAACAATTACTCTGGCTGATTTCTTTTGCATAAACATACTAGAGTTTGTAGTGAACTTGCATGTTGCCATACCAACAACAAACTTTAAGAGGTAGCTCTCTGATTGGCTCAATCTACGATTTTTTATTATTATTATTATTCATAACATGCCATATAAAAATTAATTAAAGATATAGCAGTTTTCGGCCCATGGGCTAAATTTCGCATGGGCCCAAATACAGGAACTCCCAGTAAATTGATTGGCAAATAAATTCATTCATTCGTCGTTCATTCATTCGTCGGATTATTGTATTTTGTGTGTGTTTTTTCAGTGTAAGAAGGACCAAATTGTTATCCTACTAAAGAAGAAAGAAGAATCTTCATGGGCAGTACAGCTGTCTACTTCAGGACTCGATCAAGCATCCTCTGATGAAAGTGATTAGAGCTTTAACCCTCTCCCTGCCTGGTTAGACACAGACACTGCTCTTTAAGGCATCTCCGGGTTGTTTGATTTTTGCAGACACTGCCATCCTGTACGTCAGTTTATACATCACCCAAAAAAATTAATCAGGAGAGCATTTTAATGTCAGTATATTTCAAATTGTATTGCATACTTCCAACATCAAATTGTTTAAACTTTGCATGGTAACTATTTGTAAATATGAGTGCTATGTTGGCACTGAATATTTTTTTAATATACATTTCCATCTATCTATCTACGCAAATAGTTAACATATGTTTATTGATTTTTTTTGTATCTACGAAGCATGATTTTACATAAGGTGCCATTCATCTGTGAAGGAATGGACATCTTAATGACATGCTTTAAAAGGATGAAATGTTGATATATGTTTGTGTTATATTTACAAGGATTGTCATCTGTCCATATCCATTTAATACTGTGCATTTGCAAATACTAATTGCAAGTACTGTATACAGTATAGTACTTCATCGAAAATGATTTACATTTACAAAATTACACAAAATAGTTCTCTGTGTATGTGTGTGTCTGTGTCTGTGTGTGTCCTTGAATGTGTGTATGTGCACCTTCATCACATATGGGTGAAATATTCCTGTGACATAAAGCACTTATTCATTCATCCTGTTTGTACCTACTCCAAAATGGCAACAACTTATATATTCCATATCTATATTAATAATATTCTTGTTTTACATCAATACCTTGTGTTTTAATAGCATACTAAGTGTGTAACTGTTGCATATGTTCATGTTCTTTTAACATCTGTACATTACCAGTGCAATTTCTCATTGCATATGGGTGAAAGATTCCTACTGCAACGTTAAACGTAAATCACTCGCCATAATTTAGATACCATTTTTGTTTACATAAGTATTGATAAGTCTTTTCATTGCATTTAATTTCATTTTAATAAAAATAAAATGATCATTAAATGAATTGCACATTTTTTCTTATTTTCATTTGATACATTTATAATATTACTGCATCTTCCTTGACAATTAGTTGTATTAATATATTGTTCAAACCTGACTTGCATGGCTTTAATCTAATCAGTCTAATCAATATTTATTCCTCAACGATTTGTCATACTGTGAACAACTTATTTGTTATCACAGTTTTACTTTTATTCATTTGCTGTTATGTTGAATTTTAGATATTATTTGAGGGTTATATATTGCTATGTACATGCGGCTATATATCAACATTGGCATTGTTTAAAGGGAATTGCAATGATTCAGAGAAATGTTTCACCATACGTGATGGCTATATATTTGTTGATAAAATATCACAGGTATCTATGGTCCTCACACTCATATTATCCGTGAATGTTCTCAAAGAATCGTCACTTTGCGCATATATAAAAAGCATGGGTATGTCTCGTCTTTCACGGTCACTTTCCATCGACACCAAGTTCCTCCTCATGGAGTTGAACATGCTGTTCCACACCATACCGGAACTTGCAAGAACCGGACATGTCGAATGTCACTAACCGCTTCTCGATGACGAATCCTCTCCTTTCGTTCTCACGTTTCATAATGTCTGCAAAATCTCCTTCAATGGACTGCACGAAACTGTTGTTGTCCCTCAGGTTTGTCACCACGACCAGAACGCGACCTTTGACCTTGACCTGCATGCTGAAGGACGCGTTGAATTCCTGCTCTTTGACCACGAGCTCCGCTATCGTCCTGTGTTTTGGCGGCACTTTGATGCTGCTGTTTATCGACCACGTCATGGATTCCTCGTGCGTGTTCTCTTCCGTGGTGTCCATCGATACCTCTCGGCCGAATCCGACAGTCGCCGAAGCCACTTCCTCCGGAAGTCCTAGTTTGATCTCCAGATGCATGCCTTTGGTGTAGCCTTTGTTGACGGAAGTGGTGCAACAGGAAATTGTGGTTCTCTCCGTCTGAAAGGAATGTTCCTGGTCGTGACTCGTCCAGTTTTCGTATTTAGATCTAATGATGAAAAGATGAAGCATTTTAGAGTGTGATGTTTATCAAATGAATATCGCAATCTGTCACGTTCATAGACAGTAACATAGGACATGCTACGCTGGACGCAGACGTTAAATAATAATAAATTAACCGGCTTAGGAAACGTATTCATGTAGATGTATAAACCCCAATTCAACCAAGTAACAACATACTCTAACTGTTTGGTTTGTCCAGATATGTTCTGAGTTTTGGCCGTTGTGATCTGCGCGTCTTTAAAAAGCTTTACAAATGCCTACCTGAAAACTATCTGGCTGTTGGGTTTGTCCAGACAAGCTAGTTCGCTGAACTCTGGCTTCGTGGAGTCGAACCTGACCCTGGACCAGTTGACTTCCACACAGACATCCTCGTACTTGAGCTTGGCGTGATCCTTGGACCGCGTCTTCATGAACGTCTCCCAACCCCAGATCTTCACCTTCTCCTCAATGTCGACTATATCCGACGGCATTCTGAGCAGAAGAAGAATATACAACATGACAATGTATAGGTAAAAGAAAACTCCCGATTGTTTTTGTGCCATTTATTACGTTCATTGAAAAGTACGCCTTTGGTTATTGGAGATCGGGAATGTAATTGGTAAATTCACATTATGACCAGTAGCTTTTTAGGACAGCAATGTAGCTTTCTATTATTTTAACAAATTGAATGAAGAATGTTCAATCGTCTACAAGCTCTATAATTTCAAAAACTTGCACATATTATATACATTGAGTAAGTTCTTATTGATGAAACGAACAGAAGAGAGACGGGTCGTGTTATTGCATACATATTTTATCTTCGGCTATTCCATTTGTAATTTTCATTGTGTGGCACTTCAATCAACCATTATTCATTAATAGTTATATCTCCAGCGTAGGAATTACAACACCGAGCTTGGGATCAAATTATTCATGATCAGTCTCCTTTATTGGTTTTAGAACTGCAACGCTTTGGGGACAACATCATGGGCGCCACAGATATTTGCCTTACGGTACTAGCGAATGCCGCTCTAAGCCATACCAGCATCCTGTTCCACAGAATAGTTGTAGCTACAATAGCATGAAACACTTTTATGATAACAATACTTGAGAACCTGGTTACCTAAATCTATTGTAGTGATGAAAGTAGGGCTGGCTAGATGTATGATAATCGCGATTATTATTGATGGAACTATTTAGTAATGATTATCGATATAAAAACATTGATATCTATGAACAGATTTATGGATTAAAACATAGTTTTCATTTACTTGTAAGGGGCTACTAGTATCCGAAGCAAGCAGCGGATCATAAGTGACATTGTTAGGTAGCAGGGCCTAGTATTTTCCTAATACTAGTATGGATTTTTCCAATAAATTGGAATAAAAAGCCAAACATTCCTTAAGAACTGATTTGTCTTATATTTATCGATAGGTGATCGATATAGAGCTGACGATTATCGATCTGGCATATCTGTATCGATGGCCAGCCCTAGATAAAAGTAGTTCATACAACCAGACTTGCACGTATTGCGGGTCCCTGAAATTTGACATGCAATCAAGTGTAGCTACAACTGTTCTGTACAACGGGCCCCAGGGTCTCGATTCTCGAAACTCTCGTATCTACCATAGCGCTCTTGTAAGTGACGGAGATCGCTACGAGAGCGCTTTCGCCTTCGTAGATGCAAGAGCTTCAAGAAACGATACCCAAAGTATAGTTTCAAGAAGCTCTAGTGTCCACTACAACGCTCTCGTATGTATTATATATATTTTGTTCGCTGATTACGAGTGCGCTATAATATGGTGTCTTAATTGTGAGTACGAGAGCTTTATGAAATGGAACCCGGAGCGTAATGAACTCGTGGTTCGTTATTAATGCATGTGGATCGATTCTGGTAGAACTGTCTAGTAAAATTAGCAAATCATGACAGTGTGAGATTGTGGATTGTTTTGCAATTTCCGTAATTGATCTGTCGCACACAAATGTCATATCCTGATCTGTCATGTGTCATGCATCCTGTTCTGTATATAGTAAATAGTAAATACTAGATCTAATACGGCATGTCCATGTTATAATCTCTGTCTTTGAGAATTCGACGCGTATCCATGAGTGAAACTTTCCCGCTGCGACGTAAAGCATTAATTTATTCATTCATTGATGTAGATAATGGACATATGCTTTTAACATAAATGAAGGGTGGCGATATCTAAATTAAATTCTACTGATAACAATTGCAATAGTCGTTATGCTATTATATATATTGAAATACATTATAATAATTGTATATAATGACAGATGTTGTATTGCATTGTATGTTCTGTGTCATCATAGCGTGAATCATTTTGAGAATAAACTCCTTTGTTAGTTGATATGGAATTTAGTCGATACAAGTTGATTAAGGAGAGAATTCAAAAAAAGGCTACTGGGCCTTATTTATTTTGTTGAGTATAATTGTAGATATACGTTAAGTGCTCATCCTTTTGTTAAGTAGTAGAACTCTAAAAATGATCGCTAAAACACGTTCTGAACCTAGTGTAGATGCAATCAAGTCCATCACCGTCAATGCTATCCTAGGCTAAAGCACCGCGCATACATATAAAGTGATTAACCGTGAGTGGTCTAAATTACTCATTGATGCATACATTAGTTTATCAGTGATAATAAATGTGCAGCCTGGGGTGGTCTATATGTCGTCGAAATGCATCTGTGGAATGCTGTGGTAAATGGCTTTATAGGGTCGCAGCCGTACTTGTTTTAAATGGGAGAGAATCTTGCCCTTAAGCAAGAGATGAAATATATTTATTGTCCTCGACATAATTATGGACACACAGAACAAAACGGGGGGGGGGGGGGTATATTATGAATACGGGGCACTATCCATTAAACTATCCTAACGTTGCAATCGATCGTAAACCTATCGTAAGATGAAAGTTAGGATAGTTTAATGGATTGTATCTCTTTGGCTCAGGGCCCAGTGCTACATTATAACATTTTCTGATCAGAATTCAGTCGAATTTTGTTTAGACCATAAACCAGTGCATATTTTGTATAAAGTAAAAGTAGATACCGTACTGCATGTAGATTTAAGTACTAGGGTATTACTTAGACAATAAATATACGTCCCTATTTTAAGTCAGTTTAGGACACCGGGGCCTCCTATTTAGGAGCTTCTAAACCAGTCCTAAAGATTTATCACCTCGTAACAAGTGTTTAACAACGACGTCACAAGTCTTATTCCTTCCTAAATCGACATCTAACTTACGAGGTGATAAACTGGGTCATAAAGTTAGGAGCTCCTAAATTTATGACGTTGTGAAACGTGGGCAGGACTCCGTAACTGTTCTACGTTCAAGGAGGCAAGAAGCGAGTGTTTCAGAGGATGGCGTGTTTCTGCATTGCCAAGAGTCGTGCGAAGTGAAAATAACTTGATTATATATACATGACTGGTCAGTCAACTGGAAGATATATAATATTTCACCCTGGCAATACTTGCAGTGGTTGGGACCAAGATAATATGCCGGTTTTGAAAGTGCCGTTTTATTCAACTAATGTCAAATGAATTGTCGCTGGCCGGGACTTTGTAATTATGCCGATATTGCCAGAGTGTATAACTACATGTACTACTTGTATTTAGAGTGTTGGAAATAATGGCATAAGTCGCATGAATAGTAAAAATCACCTTCGAAACACCATGTCGCCTATGGGTGATATATTCCCGCTGCCATTTAACACAATAATTCATCCATTCCTCGAAACACCATTGTGCCTACGTATATTAAGTAGGCACAATTATCTGTGTTTCGACGATGAGTAAAATATGTCGAGCTCTTGTATAATGGTAGAAAAGATTGCAATACGGCAATAGTAAGAATATGTTTTTGCATTTTAAATACAAACATCCGCGTACCGCTGGTATATGGCATGTAAGGAACCTATTACGCATATATACTAGTCTGGGATTACAATCGCATGCATACATGCATCTACGTTACTGGGCAGCATTGGAATGCTGTACGCTTCCTGTTGCTGCAATCCTCAGGTTTGAGGTAATGTGACAGCGGTGGTGTTTAGATATGATGTATGTCATTGTCAAATTGTTCAATAGAATACATTCTGATGTTAGTTTGGAAAGATTTGTATATTATCAAATTACTTTTTGATATATAGATCTAGGCCCTACTGTACTTGTTGATTGTGGTCTAGTTTGCATTCAGAGAGGAAATTAAAGAGTATCCCAAAAATATTTTAAATAGAAAAAGTTAGACATACTGTATTGAGGTTAATACAGTATATTCGAAAGGCTGTACATACACCAACATCCACATACCATCTAAGTTTAAGAAATATTTAATATATTTAAGCGATATTGACTGCTTAGACTTGTCAATGGACGTTACTAATGCATATCTAGGCGACATTTATGAATACTATACATATCTATCGGCAGTCTTTGGTTCCTGGCTATATACTAATACTGTTTACCGAGAATCCTTTATTAAGCTGAATGTTTGGATAGAAAGCAATCAATCCCGAGTGAATTTATACTATAACAAATTATAAGTAAATTACGCATTTATATAGTGCTATTAAATATAACTGCAAATTCATGCATCTGCGATCCATAAATATGCTTTTTTTTTATTAGTTGAATTGTATGTCATTGTTTATCATCTGTTCACACTTCTTTAATTGTGCATTATCATTTTTCCAGGGTCAATCTCCCTTCAGTTTCAGACATGGTTGATTAATTTCTTATACTAAACGTTCAACAGAGAGAAGGGTCAATTTCTAGGACAATCAGCTGTTGAACTAGTTCCGTCCAGTTACACGTCTCGGAACTGTTTCCTTCACCTGCTCTGAAGCCAATATGCAGTATTTCTAAACCATTCCTTCATCTTCTGAGTACAACACACCTTCAATTCCTGCTCTATGTAACTAAATAAAACGTATATGTTAGCTATAGTTAATTTAAATATTAATTTGTAAAATGACATAGACGTCTTTCTGCTGTAATGCTGTTGCAACATCCCCATTAAGTATGCATGGACACGGTTTTAAATTAGCATGTATCATACGCACGTGAGGTAGACCAATGTAACGGTGCATCATAGTATATATACTAAGAGGTAAAAGTCATCGGATTCAATTTTACAAGTAAGACTTGGGATAGGTCGAAAAATGGTAACAAAGCAACCAAACGGTTTTCAACAGCCAAGACAAACTGGTAACTATAGTATTCATACCATTTCTATTTATTATAACAGAAAGTCATTCAAAAGTCTATTTAAACAATACATATATCCGTACCTTTAAATATTTTTGAATGTTTCTTGAATTTTAGATATAATGTGAATGTTGGTGTCGGAACTGATTCTTTCAAATAAGGATTTGAGACGATTGTTCTTGTGACATTATATATAGCAACAACAATAAATTGGAACCTACGGTGTTACATTTAATCGAAGAAGTATATAGACTGAGTATATAGAGGCTCATTTCGATATTTGACATAAATATATATATGCTATTCAATGTTATGAGTTCGATAAATTAAGGACAATATGTTATATAGATATATTATATCTTGAAACATTTGCAGTGCCATTATGAAAGTGATACATTGAAATCATATTACGGTTTCAAAAGGTCATCGAAGAAAGAATGAGTTAAAGAAATGTAGAATTAATAATCTCGTGTGATTTTCGGATTATCGGATTATTTTACACCAGGATTCAAATCTGCTGAAACGCCTTCTTTTCGACAAAGGATTGGATCATGGCGATGGGCGACGGCCATCGTTGTCTGGTTTGGATTTATTACTGTAACGTTGACGAGGAACTCTTTCAACATAGCCCTGGTCTGTATGACAGGAGGCGACCCTCGACCCAGAGACATCAATGCTACACTCACAAACATCAGCTCGGGCAATGCTTCGTCTGACATCATTCTCCATGTAAGCACGGTTGGGGAAATGGCGTCGTATTATACAGGACGTAGCAAATGTGCTGCAATATTAAGCATGAGAAATGGATCCTTTGAGAAAATGTTGAACGTTCTTTAGCTTCTTCACTTTATTGCTTCTACCAATCCTTTTGCTAATCAAATGAGATCAGAATTAACTACGAATGTCCAATATCAAATACGTCATAACGAAGGACGTTATATGGGGAACAGCGCTGTTTGTAAACTGGTAAAACATAGGATGCTGCTATAACCACTCTGCATTTGGTACCATATAGCAGTGGAATATACTATCCCTTTACACAAGATGTGCGAACACGTTACAATCAGGATAGAACAGAAATAGCTAAAGGGCATTCTACATAATATGTTCATTATTTTCATGGCAGATTGCAAGCCAGGGAGAGTTTGACTGGGATGAGCGAACACAGGGCATCATTCTGTCGTCACTGCTGTACTTCAGCTTCCTGACTCCAACCATCTCCGGGGTAATCGCCAAGAAGTTCGGAGGGAAGATAATTGTGGGCCTCAGTTTGACTGTCTCCGCAGTGGTGCACCTTCTCACACCTCTGGGCGCTCGCTTACATCTCTATGTACTCATCGCCCTCAGGGTTATCGCCGGATGCTCGTCGGTTAGTAGTCAATGTGTTTATTTATATATTTTTTATTTATTGGGGGTTAGAGCCGCTTTCAAAGTTCTTTCACGTATATCAAGGTAGGAGGAAACCCGCAACATCCGTAGCGCTGAATGTTGCAACAAACCTGCGAGACCAAGAATGATAACTGCATTGCCACGGTACTGACAACGCATCCTATAATTTAATTTAGCTCCGAAGTCTAAACGTTAGATACCATTAGCAACCACCCGCCCCATTGGTCATTGTGTACTCAGTATTAAACCGGTAACTAATTACCTTCAATTTGAGAGTCACCGATCGCTGCTCAATCATCGGCTAGTGGTAAACCTGTATAGTCAATAGGTGTAGGCCCTGGACGCCGACACTTGGTGTGAAACACACACAAAAATCCCACGACGCCGACATATTTTTTTCGTTTGAAACATGCCGCGGTGATGCATTGTTATTACAAGGATGAAGAGGGGGCGATTGTTATGCTACCACGATATACCGAAGCAACAAGAAGAGAGACGATTTGATCGCCAACATCGGTGCTGACCACAATCATGCAAGTGATCCTATAGACATATAGGTAATGTAAAAATTAATATAGTTAGTAAATTTCATAAATATATATTATATAAATTTTATATAATACTACTCTGAAAACTAGTAAATTAATCCTATTGTCCATAATACTTATCCTCGTATTGCTGACATGCGAATGTGTGATAAACCGTAACTAACACCTTGTGCCGGCGTCCCGAAACAATTACATCAAATCCCCCTTTTGTAATCCCTACCTATCCTATATTAGTGGCACTAAGACATTAGACTAAATAAATAAAAGATATGTGTATAGAATGATATAGTAAAAATACATAAACTGCTGACAAACTCAGGCCTCAACTCATTTGAGAAGCATGTTCAATGCTTTATAATCAGTAGAATTGAGAAGCATGTTCAATGCTTTATCATCAGCAGAATTGAGAAGCATGTTCAATGCTTTATCAGAAGATTAGAAGCATGTTCAATGCTTTATCAGCAGATTAAGAAGCATGTTCAATGCTTTATAAACAGCAGAATTGAGAAGCTTGTTCAATGCTTTGTAACCAGCAGAATTGCTTCAAATGTCTTCTAGTCTTGTGTACAGCCAAATACTGTCTATGAAAGTGTACCACATCAAGTAAGACTGGTAAGGTTAACCAAATGGTACTTCTTCAGAAGGCTTGATATTAGCCGGAAAGCTGCTACATTACGTAATAACGACCCTTTGATTACGCCTCGAGTAGAATCCAGTGTGTTAGTACCAACGAAATGTCACACATGTGCAAGTACCCATCATCAATAGACGGAGTGGCCGTGCTTGCGTAATGTGCGTATTGCACAAAACACCTAGATGGTCCGCTTCTAAAGATGTGTTGATTAATTAGTGAAGACGTCCGTTTCACTAGCAATGTAATATTATCCCAGAAACGAATACAAAAATAACTATTTATTGAATTGCCCATTACATTTTATTCAATAGGGTTTGGAACGCATTGTACATTGGTACATTGTATGGTTGAATAATAGGGTTTACAGTATCCAGATTTCCTGAACTACTGTTATAAATCACAATTCCATGCATTTACCGCAAGTGCGGTATTTGTAATGATGATTTGCAGTGGCGCTATCCATCTTGTAGTAGTGCCAATGTACTACCAATACTTCTGTAATATTGAGCTGTATTTGTAGAAGTGGGAGAAATCAGCGATGGTTTATTGTTTGTCTTTAATGCCGCCATTTGATAAGCGACAAATACTGTAGTGTACGACTGTCATTTCTGCATCCCGTAGGCATCCATAGTATTAATTAAATATGAAAGACTGAGGCCAAATAGAGAGAAAAAGAATCAACGGGCAGCAATATATTGTCAGCATGTACAACAAATCGTTAATTTATCATATTTATTAGTTAAAAATGTTAGCGATCCGAGAAATTGTCATTGTTTATATATTTAGCGGCTGTTTCTTGATTATCTAGGGTTTTAATTATATTACCAGATCAGGCAGTTCGAAGTACGTCGAACGAATAACGGGCAAATATCGAAGTACACACGTACTGAGGGTTTTCCAATTACAGGATTAAGCCAACAACATCTGATCGGCATATTTACACAAGACTTGCTATACATATTGATTTCATATGCCGTATCCATATCTGAAATTCAGTCTATTTATAATAATAATAATAATAATAATATAATAATAATAGTGCATTTCTAATGCTCCATGTGGAAAAACACATGCTGGAAGCGCAGACAAAGACAGTCACTAGGGATAGGCTTGGCGGAAGAGATGAGTCTTCAGAAGGGATTTGAAAGAAGGGTAGTCTGGACAGGATCGAAGTTCTGTGGGAAGCTTGTTCCATTCCATTAGAGGCTGCCATGACTATGACTACCTTACAGTACGATACATATACTGGTTTTATATAAACTTCCGAAATTCTTTTTAGTAATATCATTAAACGGAGAGCTGTGAGCCTGTGTAGGTTATTTCTTTTTATGTTCAGTAGGCCTACAAATCATGAAGAAATCTGAAAACTTTAATAAAGAAATAACACGCATGGAATTTGGTACATTAAAAATACTACATCTCAAAATACTTAAATAGAAATTCAAATGAAGTAGTCGTACTAGGATGTCCATATCGGGGCAACATGATTTGAAAAATTGACCAGACTAATTTAATTACAGTGGACGCCCCGTTTCCGATTCCCCCAGTATCTGATCGGTTCTGACCTGTAACCAATTGGTAAAGAACGATCGGTAAAAAGATGCAACCAAAGTGCTGAACTAACGGTAAATTGCTTTGTTAATTGGATCGCTTATGCCAATCAAGTGAACACATGACAGTACTAAATGTACTAAATCTTAACAATAAGAAAACATTATTTCCGGTTTTGGTTACGAAGGGAGGTAACTCTCAACAATTACCTAATGATTCAGAAACCCCATTGATTCACTATCCGAGTCTGGACTGTGCTGATCATTAGTGATACACTGTTTACGGATTCAATAGTTTCGTGGGGTTTTTTTAATATAAAAAGCTAAATGCATCGATGTATTATTAAATCGATCTACAATAGGATTATGAATCGATTCATGTAGCATGAATTGCGTTGTTAGAAGAGAAACAGTGATTCGTCGATGCCTCGTGACCGCCCTATCTGCCACGGTATCTAAAACTCACAAATGTGCCAGTCTGAAGTCCACATGCCACGTACACTGCCGGATAGACAGTCTTCTTTTCCCCATCACTGACAGATTTCAGAAGGTCGATGACAGCAATGAGAGACAGGCAGAGACTGCAGAACTAAAACACAAGAAATGTCGGCAGATTTAATCATGGGTTTTTCCCATATATGCTGCTTTGCTGTACGACTACTGTTTTATCATCTCAACATAACCTTGACCCTCTATATCCCCCCAACCATGTCTGGGGCAACACTCAGTTGATGGATCGGGCCCAGTTTATGTATTCGTAAACAGATGGTTGATGAATTTTCAATACAAGTTTCTTTTTTCAAAAAATGCGTGCAATGTTAGAATAGGACTAGATTTTGGTCTACCCCTATATATAGTGTATTCATGTATAGTTTTGCCTTGAACTATTAAAACATTAAAGGTCTATCTCGTACTTTAACTAAAATGCTATCACCGAACCCCTGTGTGACAGACTCTACAGACAGCGCATCCTAGCTTTGTGGATCGGGCCCCCAGAATGACTGCTTAGTTACCGTTTTGAGAGTGTTGAGGATGTTGATTTTGACGGGTACGGCATCAGGGTCGGATCGACATAAGTACCCCAGGTAGAAGGGTAGCGCAACCCACAGCCATCCACAGGGTACCCACACCAACAGCGTGCTTTGGAAACATGGTGTGAATTCAGGCCACCAATTATCTATGAGAACTGTCTCATTCTGAAAGAATAAAAACATAAACCAATGAAAGCCGCTTTAAACTTTCAGCTCTTAAAATGACACATCCTGAAATTAAAAACCATATATATTTATAACTAAAATTATATCTGGGGAAACATTGGCTTTTTTAAATATCATATAATCATTGCCTTTTGATAATTTAAAGTAAACCGTATTTGTATGTGTTAATAGATTTCCCATTAATATGGATTTGCGACCGCACCCCTCCTTTTTTTTCAGGTTTTCCTCTCCCATCGTTAATATTGGGAAAACATTCCGTCCTCAAATTTCATCGTTTCTAGAGACAATTTTTATTTTATTTATTCCAACCAGGAATCGAACATGCGCCAACCTGCACATGGGCGACAAGTTACAGTGTCCGAGCGCCTAGCCGACTGAGCTACCGGGGAACACATGATGATGATGATGATGAATTAGTGCTTTACGTCGCAGTGGGAATTTTTCACCCATACGCGACGACGGGAACGCGTGACATGAAAGCCTAACACAAATTTTCAAAGACTTGTCGCTTCACGTTCCATGGGAACCCTGTAAGGAGTTTGATGCAATTACAGAATGAGTCTGGTACTATTACGGACGCTTCAGTCCACAAGTTCTCAAGTTATATTTTACCACCGCTTCAATAGGAAAGTGATTCGATGTTCGCGATCATCTTTGTTGTTATAAAATGTGTCCAAAATATTTCTAATTATATCGCTAACCCTAACCCTAAGATAGTATAGTAAGACCAAAGGGCTAAAGAAGACCTAGTACTCTTTAAAAATAACAGTAGCAGTATATGACGTCACAACATCAATCGGCCATCCTCGGACAGTTCCGTTGGTTATATCATGTGACATCCGGTTTCCATATTAGATTTCTATCGACATGACACATGAGTTTGAGTTGTAAATCATTATCCTTCCAAAATTACGTTATTCTAGTGTCGCGGATATCATTGCATGTTATAAAGTGAATAGAATGGATGAAAATGGAGGGGGTTGGGGGCGGATATCATACCAAAAACTGTATGATGTGCCACAACATAAGTCTTTATGAGCAGAACAATTTGTAAACACCAATGATCACGTGCAACTGTAGGTGACTCAGCTTTTTATAAGTTGTTACGGTTGTACCCTCATCCAATAGATAAACAATGGAACAGAAAAAAATATCTATTTATTTACACATGTCTTTAGTGAGTAGCCTCGTAACAATTAACTATACCTTTCTAGAAAATGGGCGTGTTTATACATCGTATACGTTTTTGGAAGATGGAGAATAAATATCAAATAATGATTATTATACAGCCCCCTGAATTATTGTCAACATAACTTGGCATTGCTAGTTTCTGACTTTACCGATCTCTTGTAGAGAAACAACCTAACAGAGAACATGCATACGGTAGATTGTGAATTGACTGTGTCTGTGTCTATTAAAAATAACTGCGACAGTGTCAGATAATCCGTCGAATCTACTTACAAAGATAACCGAGTCGCCGCAAAATGATTCAAAGCCCACAGCCATTTTCTTTAATTTTTCGACCTCCACAAAACTTTGTTGGAAGAGCTCCAATTCTGTGAGGATCATTTAAGGGTGCTTCTTCGTTGCTTTTGGACAACGCTCTCCAGCTCCATGCTGGCGTCAGACCACAGTTAAATTCCTTCTATGTTTATCACTATTTAGCACTTACAGAAAAAAATCATAGTAAATATATGGTGCATACAATATTTTTGCTGAAAGTTTTAGTCTCCAGATGTTGCTAGGGTAAACAAAGTCATGGTCAGCGTCCAAGAATTTGCACTCCAAATGGCTGACTTAACACATCCGCCGACAGGGCCAGAGCACACTTTTATGCAAACATGGGTCAAATGAAGCTTTCCTACAGATACTATGTAGCTCATCTGCCATTCCACCTGCAAAAATCTGCAAAAACTGTACTTGCAAGCAAGCCACAGCCCATCTAATAGAGGATTATGTTTTCTGACGTCACTTCCACAAGTTGCTCAACCAGGAAATGAATAATTGTAGTCTGAGGCCTGCTGTGAGACACGCGTCCTAAGTAGGGACCAGTCTGCCGAAATCAGACAGGTAAATTGTTAATGACAAGAAGCGGACATAAAATCTTCGTTCTGGATGATCCTGTAACAGTTACTGTAAAACACTTACTTATAAAGAAAGAGAACATAAATAGAAGAAAAGCAACTTCATTATGTCGTCTAAAATATTACTGTAAGTTGAATTCGCAATCACAATTAGAATGCTTGCATGCAATGCGTAGCTATCCTATTCGTACGGGTCATTCTTTAGAATTGAATTTTACACATAAAGCAAAATACATTTTAAATGGTGTACGTACGTTTGTATACGCTGCGTAGCCCACACCACACGACAAGATTCGACTGGACTGGACTGGACTGTGTTATGCCAATTGTGATAAATATATATGACTAACCCTATTGTATCATCCGTTTTATATAATATTTGGAAATCTTGGTTGGTTCCAAATGCATAATTGTTTGATTGTTTGCCAAGTTTAATCCTTTTAGCCTATAGCTTATGTGAAACCAATATGGCCTAGGTGTAACCAATTTAGCCTAGATTGATTCCATGAGCAAAACCTAGATTGGGCCAATGTGGACTATCTTTGCCCGACATTGGGCCTACATAGCCTAGATTGTACCAATGTCGTATGCCAATCTTGGGCCATTATTGGTGCCGACATGAACTTACATTGAGTCGATGTCGGCCCAATAGTGTTTAGCTATCTGGGATCATTTTATCCAAAAAGTTAAAATGTAGTCACTGATCGATCGAACACTGCACTTAAAAGTCAATCGGCATATATATGCCTACTTAGATTAGTTTAGGCTTATAGGCCTATCTCTACTTTCGTCTTTGGGAAAATCTGGACCCTAACATATAACTTTGCATTATACATTAATTAATAGCAAATATTCAGTTTGCAGAAGTGAATAATTTTTGGTAAAGAAACATTTTAACATTTTGACCTCAAATGATTACTTTCACAAGATCAACATGTGGTGCAGTGTCCTGCATTGCATTCAACAATGATAATTATGTGTATAATAATATAATACTAAAACTAATGCTCAATGAGGTTTTGTTCACAAATGCCAATATATAATTTGAGCATAAAATTGTACTAAAAAAGTTCGGTAATCTCGGGGTCGGTAAGGTGAAATACATCTCCACCTTGGAGTACTCCGAGCTACGCATAAGTAAGTGAAGTTATATCACGTGGCCTAGGCAAGATGGGTGAAATTAAGTTTGATTTCGGCCCCTCTGGGGATCAGACCACTGGCCTGAATAATTATATTTTATGTCATTATAATTCTGCTGTCTGAGCTCGAGATTCCTCTGTACTAGTCTTCATTGCTCACGTTTTATACGGGTATGATCAGCTTGTCAAAGACGATTCGTCGAATATTTATAATTTTGAATGATTTTTACATTTTTGAAAAAGTGGCACTTCAATAAAAGTTGAAGTGTCATATATTTTTTTTAAATATTAAAACTTAAGTCGAAATGAAATGCCACGAAGCGTCTTTGACATGGACTAGTCTGTTAGTCTGTGTCAGCGGGGAAGGCTGGCGGAATCACGGTAATGAAATTGTTGCAAAGGTCTCAATTAGTATAAGAAATAACACATCACATGTCTCGTAGTGCCTGATTGTGATTGATTTAGGGTTTAAAGCCACTTTCAAGATTCTTTCACTCATATCATCGCTTGCATGCATATGTACTGCTTGTACTAGTCTGGATATCTACCAGTATTTATAGCGTTAGCTCACTGGAATATCATGCCGCAGATAGAACATGGATATTCCACTCAGACACAGTGTACTGACTCCGAACCGACCAGTCCTTGCTTTACTCCTTTAATGCTGAGCGCCAAGCAGGGGAACAACAAGTACCATCTTTTAACGTCTATTTGTTATGACGTAGCTACAGTTCCGTAGCTAATAAGTGCCCCGATTACTATTTTTACTTTCTGTATGGCTCCCTTTAGCTACAGAGGGTCGCCTATGGGTGAAGTATTCCCGCTGCGACGTAAAACAATACTAATAATAGCTACAGAGGATTGCAGTAATAGTGCGCATAAGTGGGTCACATTCTATTTTTAGACGTATCCGGTTTCAAGATTCTGGTGATAACCTACACGGTGACATGTGCGTGACTGTTGTTTATTTACGCACCTTACGTTGTATCGCGATCTATAACCTGTGGACCATGCTGAACAAGATGATTCATCTCTGAACCGAACAGAATTTAAGCACACGATCCGTATTAACGGCGTATTAAGATTTTATCTGGAGTTTAGCCAACCCAAAGCCTAGTAATTGTGTTTGGCTATCACCGGAACTGAGTAAATCTCGGAAATTCGAAAAATAAACGTGACCCCCTTACAGCCTCAATATGCATCAACAAAAGTACGCTCCAGATCTCAATGCGCTGGGTTATTCATTACGTGTGGCATAGAAGAACAGGGAAGAACGAAATCCAGCTAGGAATGGATTCACTAACCATTATACTTCATGTCTCCATGCTTATTTTCGAAGGAAAAGTTTATTTTCACATAGTATTTTATTAAATTCCTCACCAATCGCGCTAACAACCGACGCCATCTTGCAGTTAGTTTAACATCTTACAGCTAATTTGAGCACGATGACGTCCGATGATAAGCGCGAACGGTGACGAATTACTTTTGTTGATGCATATTACTGCAATCCTCTGTAGCTAAAGGGTACCATATACTGTAAATCAGGAAATTAATGCTAGCATGATATTAATGCGAAAATGCGATTGGCTTGTGGTCGCATTTAATGCCTGCGCATTATGGGAAATAATGATAGGTAGGTCCGGGAAAAAACATGAATAGAGGCCTGGTCGATCGCATTTAATTGTTGTCGCATTTATGTCTAAATTCTTGAGGTCGCATTAAGTTAGGGATGCATTAATTTCCTGATTTACAGTATATGTGAACAATTTGTTATTTATTTGTGATGTGACTGTAAAAAGAGGTAAGTAAGAAATAAAATAAAATACATTCGTTTTAATTCAGTGATGATATGGCAGAGCTAAACAAAGCAAAACAGGCATTTATCTGTCTCGATCTGTCTTCATCTGTTTCCCATCTGTCTTCAGGTGTGCCGGAGCCAAAATTATTACTGAAAAATCTATAAACCAGGGAATCAAATTATGGCCTAAATAAAAAAGAAAAAATGAATCAATGAATGAATTAGTGCTTTACGTTGCAGCAGAAATATTTCACCCATACGTGACGAAAAAAATATAAATTAAAATACAAAGGGATTCGTTTTCATTCAGCTATGATGATATAGCAGAGTTAACACAGCAAAACAGGTGTTCATCTGTCTCGAACTGTCTTCATGGGTACCATAGTGAGCAACGATAGAGATAATGCTTTCCAGACAACAAGTGTTGAATGAATGAAGTCTCTTCTTGTAGAAGGCGTAGATGATCAAAGGAAAAGAAAGCTATTTTCAAATCAGATGATAATCAAATAATGTATCTTAAAGGTCATATCAACCCCATTTTCCCTTCACTTATATCACAGCTGGTCAGTTAGGGAAGGAGGAAACTCGCAACATTCATAGCACTGAATGTTGCAGTAAACCTGTGAGCATACATTGCACCAATAATGGGTATAGCCACCTCAGCTCCAAAAACACCTTTTTTTTTTCTCTCAAGAAAGCCATTGACAAATTATTAAAAGTAATATGCTTTATGAAAATACCCTCAAAACAGTATTATTTACAGTGACTTTAAATAATGTAAAACATGCTGGTATATTCAGTGTTGCTTAAAATTTTACCTTCAGTATATAATGACGAACAAAACAATTGTCCAGAAACATTAACATATCATTAACATTGGCACATTTAACATTGGCATAATTTAACATTGGCATAATTTAACATTGGCATAATTTAACATTGGCACATTTAACATTGGCATAATTTAACATTGGCACATTTAACATTGGCACATTTAACATTGGCACATTCTGGTATGTAATTCCTCACACTATAGATGTCATTAATGCTATTGACACCATAGACACCATTGATGCCATCTGAGGAATGGCACCCAACAAAAAAACACGGAACCATTGCACATATTTCTCTTTTAGCATTACCACTGACACTGGCCATATTGACTTACTATAATGATAAGCTAAGACCACTTTGAGAAAGGACTCCCAGAAGAGTTTAGGTCTTAATCATTGATGCACGTTAGCACGAACTCATCTCGTCATGCATCACATGCCCTGCCATGAATGACGGCATACGTTAGTGTTTTATAGGGAAAAGCTGCGTGTTGTGTGTCTATTTATACCATTGATTGATTTATTAGACACGAGAAAACAATATTTGTAACTGGGTGATAGTCATAATCCTGGGACATATAACATAACTGTAGAAATTTACAAGATGATTATAAATTGATAACAAATATTTATAAGTTCAAATTTTTGTTTAAATAAGTAATTTATTTTATATCTATCATTCTATTAGGAATATTAAATTTTACTAATCCAATGATAGAAAAATTTAAATGAAGGTGGTTAAGAAATCTTAAATATATTAATTATCGAACAATCAAAGAAATAAACAAACAAAATATACTTCCCACTCACATATCTCAAGGGCTCTCTGGTTAAAGTTAATGCTACAGATTATTAATATAATAGTAAAAGCTGATTACTACCATAAGATGAAATGGCAAACAAATACACAGTGACAGATAATTTCATTAAAAGTATTCATAATTCTAATTAAGCATATATCAGATGGATTATTGTGCACAAATTAATACACTCCTATCATAACTCAGGTTTCATGGCGACATATAGTGGTTGAAACACCACAGCATATATACTCAATGGGCTTATTGATGGAGAAACTTCAGAACGTGGCATTCACACAAATATAGATTTGCAAAAATTAACACTGATTAACCAGGTCAGTTAGTTTAATGAATCTCTGACAAAGAAATAATTTAGTTTGTCATTGTCGTTTGTGGTTTCTAAACCAAAACCTGATCCTGGAGCCCCTTGCACAGAACAGTTGTAGCTACAATTGATTATAACTGATTAAGTCAAAGTCTTTGAACCTGCTGCAAGTGTAAGTCCATTTTATAAAACACTGTTATTTTACAGTCATTCATCATCTTTATTCTCTTAAGCCACACATGGTGGTACAAGAGTACAAAATTCAAAACAATAACAAAAAGAAACAATCATCAAGATAGCATGGTCGGATGTACACACAATACTGTTTACATTAGTATTCAGAAGAATTATGTTGCTCATTATGCATTCAATTTTGCAATAGTTTCTATGATAATGCGTATGAAACGTGATAAATTCTTGATCATTTGTATGTTATTAGTACTTAGTAATTTCTTGAAAGATAACATATTAGTAAATTTTAAATATTTGTTTGGCACATATAATTTCCTTGCATTTATAAAATATTCACATCTAAATAGGTAATGGACTTCATCGGCTATAGCTTGAGATTTGCAACATTTACAGACTCTTCCATTTCTCAATGTTACCAGCGTTCAATTTGGTGACTAATTTGGGAGCCACGGCGACCTAATTTTGCATTTGTCAACCAGTATTTGACTTATTTTAAGTGTTTCTGGATCCACAGGAGCCAATTGGCTCCTTGGAAAATGTTGATGCCTGTTTACATTTTGCACTTGAACTGACAGTGCTAACTCACCGACTTGACTGGTGAACGTTGTTACAGACGATGAAGCAGCAGACAGGATTGAAGATCCCCAGCCGCCCCATCCCCAGCCACTGGCCTCCTGGAACAGGAACGATCTCCATTAACCTTCTCTACACTGATAGCAATTGTTATTAAACCAACATTAGACAGAAATCAGCAATTTTTTTAAAATCAGGGTTTAGTTCTGCTTTCAAGATTCTTTCGCTTTTATAACGGCTTGTCAGTTTATGACAGGAGAAAACCCGCAACATCTGTAGCAGTGAATGTTGCAGTAAACATGCAAGCATTGGCTGGTACTGACAGACCAAGGATGATAACTGCACTGCCATGGTACAGACAGCGCATCCAAACACGATCGCATCAGAAAGGTAAATTTCGCGAACATTGATGACAGGCTCCCGGGACCTTTGGCTCTCATGTCCAACATAATACTATTGCGCTACCACTCGTCCCCAGTCAACAATGTAGGAAGAATATTAATACATTCAACAAATATTTGTGTCTAGTGTTAATTACTATGAATGATGAATATTGTGCTGAATAAAACATATCATAATGTATGTATTTACTTTCAACTGCTGTTCTGATTCTTCTATATTCGGTTCAGGCTCCTTGACATTATCAACAGATCGTAGGATATTTTGGGAATCTGGCGATTCTACCTGATCTGGCAAGCTCTCAGTTTTATCTGGTGTGGCACTAGTCCTTTCACTTTGTCCTGAAGCTTGTTCTGTAGAACTGGGAACAACAGGCACTGAATCCTTTGCTTCAGTGGTTTCAGAAACAGCAGCTTTGGGAACCGACTTTTCAGCTTCTCTAGGAATGGAGTCCTCAATTTGAGTATTTACATCTTCCGTTTTGCCTGCTTTAGATGAAGAATATTTCTCCATCGTTTTCTGATCATCTTTTTTCTTGACATCAGTTTCAACATCAACTGTTTTTTTAGGACGAGATTTTGATTGCTCGGTTTTGCCTTTTCCCGAATCCAAGGCCTTAGGTTGCGGTTCCGACTTTGCAGAATCTGACTTTTTTGTGTCACTAACGGTCTTTTTAGCTCCTTTCTTCCCTTTCTTCTTACCCCTCTTTCCTTGTCCCCCTGACTCTTTGACAGCTTCTCCTGCCACAGCTCCTGCTGTAGAACCATCTCCAGAGTGACCTGAAGAGTCTACTGTGACCTTGACCGTGTCATCACCTCCAGCCTTATCTTCTTGATCTTCATCTGCACTGGCAAACGCTGCCTCATCCTCGGAGTCTGACATGGTTCCTCAGACCAATGTCAAACACGCCGTTTCTTGATATCTGTAGTAGAAATTAAACAGATTCTCGCGATTATCAGCTGATTATGAGTTTCCTGTTTGATTTGTGTGATATTTTACATTGACAACAGGTGGATCATATATTGTATACTATACCAGCTGATGTTGATTTTTATCAATAGCGGAAGATATTTGCTGTATGACATTACCGTGACCATACTAACAGAGAACACCTGCAGCCTGTTTCACTAACGTGGTTAGCATACTAAGTTATTTTAGCGTGCTAATCATGTTAGTGAAACAGGCTGCTGGCACCTAAGAAATCTAGCCGCCTTCTACCTGTCTACTAGTTTAGGCTAGAAGCTTGGCCCTGTTTATGGCCGGATAGTGATAATGCTTCGCTATACTCACTTAAGTGAGTATAGCGAAGCATTATCACTAAATAGGGCCAAGCTAGAAGCCAAAAACAGCAATATAATACTGGTATCATACCATTAGTTACTTTAGTATTGCAATGTATATTTTCAGTACCATTAATAACTACAATAAACGCATGATAACTGTTATCTTGACGTAAAACGTAGTTAGTGTTACTAGATTTAGATGTTGATTCCTGAACACATATTTATAAGCGCTATTTTTAGAACATATTTACACATTATTAATGACATACTGCTGGTGCTCACAGCTTAATATTGCGATACAAAACTAAATAAGTATTCGCTTCAGTTATTGCCATATATCACAAACATTCATGACCTCTATCTCACCAGATTATGTACAAACTTGTGGAGCCACGTCAACTTTGAAAAGTAGACTTTGTTGATGTTTGAGCGCGCATGCGTATTGAGAGCGGAAGATGATTATTTCAACCCCCTCGAGTGACTTTGGTTATCTCGGAATTGTTCCGAATGTTTCACTAGTAATCGATCAACTGACAGTAATTTTAATATTAAATTATTTTACTTCAATGTCGGATTAAATAATCGGCACTGTGCCCACCCTCCTCTATTTAAAAAAAAAATGTTTTCAACGAAATGTTTATTTTGTGTTAAATAAATAGACTACCGGGAGTTCACGTATAGGCCCACGCGAAATTTGGCCCATGTGTCAGCACAAATACAAATCTTTGTTAATGTGTTGCCATGCAACCATGACATTGTCAAGCAATTTCAAGACCGGTGAAAGTGTATAGATTTTCAGACAATTTAATTAATATATGACCTCTACTTGCATATATTAGGTCTAATATTCAACGTAGATTTATGCTTATTCTTCTTATAATGAAATATCGATAACTCTTTGTAGTTAATAAACGCTTTTGAAGATTCACTTAACGTAAACTATCTGTATGTTAACATCGTAAGAAATGTTACTGCTAGAAATAGTGTTATGAACACATTGTTACTGATTTCCGTGATTAAATCTATGTAGTAGAATACACAAGACAAACATAATAATTTATACCTCGAAACATGTTTAATACACATCGCTAGGTACCTTGGTCAAGCATGGTAGTCTAATTAAGTATTATTACTCGGCCAAGCCATTGTTGTTTTCGTGTATCTCGGCTTCATTGATGTGTGGATTCTGAAGTTAACATTATAGATTGTTCTTGAGTCACCCGACACCTTAGTATCCTAGTTAATGCACTCGAAAATACAAGGTCAACCGGGCTTGTTTTAATGATGTAAAAGGAATTTCTTGTACTATTTTGAAGAGTATTATCATTAATTATTTTGTAGTAATCTACACATATATAGATTTCGTCAACATCATAGACAAATATCATATGAGTACCTGTTGTGTACATATACAAGTGTTAGTTGTATGATGTGAATGATAAATATTGCCAATAACAATAGTGTGCGTGCACTTGTGTTGGGATCAAAGGTGTGTGTTGTTATGCTTCAAAGGGGTGTATTGTTTAGGTTTAGTTTTTTTTAATAAACATACCAATGTCCCTACAGACATTTAAAAAATGTTATATACAACTCAGTGCAAATGGGAAAATGCTAGTTTGTATCTATTGCGCATTGAGCACATGTTAGCATATATGGAATTGGCGCCATACAAGTATTATTATTATTTCTGATAATGTATATCAGTGATTGTCCATATATCTTACGATGTAATAATAATACTTTATTAGACCAATATTAGTATCTAAAGAAGTGTGTCATGTCTACGTCTCTTTGAGAATGTATGTCAAGAGTGTCTACACTACAGATATCTGAATATAACTGTATATATTTGACGATATATGTCTATGTATGTTATGTAAATGTCTATTGAGCTACCTGACTATGTATTAATGTCTTTCTATATCTGACCATATCTGTCTTTGTCTATTTATTATGTATGGTAATATCTGTCTATGCATGTTAATATTTATTGAACTATCTGAAGATGCATATTTATGTCTGTCTATATTTGACGATGTATGCTATTGTGAATGTCACACAATGCTTAGCAATGTGTTTCTATCGATCATGAATTTAACGCACGACGCCCAATACTAGTATACTTATCCCAAATGTCTTCCACGTTGAGTACGAGTTTCATATTTATGAGACGGTTGCTAGACAAAACACCGAATAACGAACTTTCCAATCAGATCAATGTCTATATGGCCCTATTATAGGCCCTACAGAATATGTGAATTATTCTGTAGGGCCTATAACACTGTGTTACGTTTGAAATATAAGGTCTACTAATTTCAAAGCATCATCATCTAAGTGAATTGTTTGTGAATGTAGGGTACCAAGTCATTATTATTAAAAAAAACTAAATAACTGTGATAAGTTTTTAATTCCAGTTATATAATAGATACCAAACAAGGCTGGCATCTCAATTGCTTGTCCTTATGCTGAGAAATTGTAAGAATACTATAACTATAGTCAGTATTATAATATTAATTCAGGCCAGAACTAAGCCATCTACGTATATCGAGTTAAATCACGTGGCCTAGCAAGATGGACACCTATAGACAAAATTAAAAAAAATTCTAGTATTAATATTTGACGTTCTGTACAAAAACTAAGTGTGTGACATCTACCTTAATTAAGAAACAGTTTAAAGAATAGATATAAGGCTGTTCTTAAATACTACTATACATTGAGAACTGTAGAACTCTGATGTCTTTGGGTTGATCCGGTCGATAAACGAGGCTCTCTACAGTCACCTGAAGATGTCAGCGTAGAGGAATATGCAGAGACTTGGGATTAGAGGCGTCTAATTTCAGGATGTTCCACGTGCAGATCGATCGTAAACATGTATATGTGGTACCAAACCAGTAGTGGTGAGATAACCAGTGACCAGAATCAAACCCGAGACATTGTCAGAACTTGTTTCATGTCGTGAGGTTGTGCTAACGTTACGCTAATCATGACTAAACTGGCGTTGATATTGGTAAGTAACTAATGAAATTACATGTATATGTTTTCCTATGGAAAATTTTATTTGGATTTTCAATTGTTTTTGCATAATTATGTTGATCAGTAATTTTGTTTTTGAATCATGAATATTATTTCACGATTTTAACTTGTAAGTCTATTTATGTTCTTAGGTTTCGTTTCGTGTTTGGACGTGGCTTGTTTGAATTAGTAGAAGAGTCGCCGTGGTCGAAAAGTCTAATTGAACCTCCGACATTTAAAAAATAGATATTAATTATATCTTTCTTAAATTTATAATAATATTATTATTATTATTCCATTTGACACACACACACACACACACACACACACACACACACACACACACACACACACACACACACACACACACACA
>JAUTBT010006134.1:0-26397 GCA_032361225.1 Lepetodrilus schrolli
TCATAATAATGATAATTAAAGAAGGAATTGGTCGGGACCGAGAATGTACTTCGACACACTAGGATGTTCGACACTCAAGAGTTCGACACAATGGGATTCGACTGTAGTTAGTTTTAGTGAGCTCTATGGGATGGAATCTGTTTAAATCTTTTACGTTGAAAGGTATAATTTGAAATACTGAACTTTTTAAATCAAGCAATTTCACTTGTTTTGCAAGAGTTAGAATCTATCACAATGGTCATTCAACAAGGAAGAAACATTTGTTGAAGAAACTTTTGTTGAAGAAACTTTTGTTGAAGAAAAATCTGTTGAAGAACAATTTGTTGAAGAAAAATTTGTTGAAGGCAAGAGTACAAAAGGCAGATGTTACAGTATTAAAAATGTTTCATGTCGAGCAAAGCTTGCCTAGAGATGTCTGTTGAAGCATCTGCTGCAATAAAATTATGTGTTACCCTTTGTGGGGAGCTATGGTAGCCGATGAACGGGTGTGTGCAGTCACGTAACGCTGAGTGTTGTTCATCACCTGTTGCCAGCACCACTGTGCATAACCAGAGATATGGTGTCACAAGGAATGAAACTGTGCATAACCAGAGATATGGTGTCACAAGGAATGAAACTGTGCATAACCAGAGATATAGTGTCACAAAGAATGAATGGCCAAGTAATTAATATCAGGAGATCCAAATAAAAAAGTTAAAACAAATATGAATGTAATTTTGGTAAATGAACACCAATGATAAAATATATAATATATTGAAGAATATATTTCTGTAATGTTATTGTGCAATCTGTTGAGTTATGTTTGACTATTAGCTCTATTTAAAGTCTCGGGTAACAGTACTTAGTGATGTAACAGATGACATCAGTGATGTTATGCTATTCTCCAGAACTGATGACATTGATGATGCCATATCATTTACCAAACACAGATGACGTTATTGGTGTAATGTCATACCCCAGATATGGTGTACGTGCAAATAATCACTCACGACACACCACCGAGGTAGATCTTCACCCTTTGTAATGGTTATCTCTCTGCCTATCTGATAAACAATTTTGATATGGATATTTGTTCTTTATCTTATTCATTTATTCATACTGCTGCCTGTTATTGTCCCTGGTTCTCCCAGCCAGATCATCTCATTGCTGAGGGCAAAGCTAGTTTTCCTCTCCACATCTGCATAGAAATTGCCTGCAGTAAGACGTGCACAGATCATTGTATTCATTTGTCAATATTTCCATTCATTGACGTTGCCCAGACTCAACTGTAATCTGGAAGAAAATTGGGGGCCCATGTTGATAATGAATAATCCCTTGGCTTCTTCAGCCTTAGCCAGGACTGTGGGACTGGTTCCTTGTCCTCTCAGTTTTGATGTCGGGGTGCGGAGAGATCTGGAAGAAATTGGATGATGGAATCAAGACTTCCAGGCTTTCACCACCAGTCATATTGGATTCTGAGCCCAATCAATTAGCTTCCATTGCTATCACTTTATTTGAGTATTTTACAGATTTGGTTAAAGTGTTCTGGATCCAGGACTAGGGCCCTGTATTGTTATCTCACATGCAATCTTCACTACATAATAGAAGAATACACCTCCAGAAAATGACCTTTCTCCTTAATAGCATTCCAGAAATAACTGCAATATGAGGCATGGTTTCTCTATTATTCAGCAACATTAACTACAGTATTTTCATTAAATACTTCCAGTATGGCAAAGTGAAGAACCAACATGTATTTTTAATATTATTACTATTTTTTTTAATGTATTTCAATTAACAATACTGTTCATGTGGCGCGAGCATGTGAATTGTTGCTTAGTTAACCTCTCTGAGGACATTGATGTTGGTCCCTCCTGGTGGGTTCGAACTCTGGACTTTCTGCTCAGTTTGATGTTATACCACTGTGCCAGGACTCTATAATGATAGTAAACTGACTTGCACAGTGTTGATTCAATGGGCCGCGAGTTCACCCAGTATCTGGAGTTAGCACGCTTGTAATTGCTGTATTCTGGAAACACATCCTATGACATTAATAATGCATGTGAGAAGAGGCAGAAGCTGGCGATGTGTTTACCAATGTCTGACAATTGCTTCCCACAGTGATGTCATTCTGACACCTGGATGCTGAGGAGTTGGTCTAGGATGGAGTAGTTAGCTTAGGTATTTTTCTGGATGTGAAGGAATTGATGTGCTTATGGTCTACATATGGAGGAGTTGGTCTAGGTATGGAGGAGTTGGCTTAGGTATGGAGGAATTTGTCTGGATGTGAAGGAATTGATGTGCTTATGGAAGAGTTGGTCCACATATGGAGGAATTTGTCTACATATGGAGGAGTTGGTCTACATATGGAGGGGTTGGTCTACATATGGAGGGGTTGGTCTAGGTATGGAAGAGTTGATCTAGGATGGAAGAGTTGATCTACATATGGAGTTGATCTAGGTATGGAGGAGTTGGCTTAGGTATAGAGGAATTTGTCTGGATGTGAAGCAATTGATGTGCTTATGGAAGAGTTGGTCTACATATGGAGGATTTGGTCTACATATGGAGGGGTTGGTCTACATATGAAGGATTTGGTCTACATATGGAGGGGTTGGTCTACATATGGAGGATTTGGTCTACATATGGAGGGGTTGGTCTAGGTATGGAGGAATTTGTCTAGATGTAGAAGAGTTGATGTGCTTATGGAAGAGTTGGTCTACATATGGAGAAGTTGGTCTAGATGATATGATGAAAAGTCTATGATTAGTAGATGACTTCCGGGATGAAGTATAGATAACTACTATATGAAAGATAGTTGGCATGGTTGTTAATGGATGGCATGAAGAAGATGACAAATGTGTGGCTAGGTGATGAAAGGTAGACTAGTGGGTGACATGGAATTGATTTGTTGATGACAAATGAGAAACATGGGGATGACAAATGTGTAATTAGAGAATGATAAAAGGATGACTTGGGATACATGCATACATGTTGTTACTTCTGGATTATTGTCGTTGTAGGTCTGGGTAAATAGGATATTTATAACATGGATGTACTTTGGTCTATGCATCAACACCTGACTAATTCTCTACCAGTCTTGTACAAGTGTTACCATGGTTACTGTGTTGGTCAGTTTTCTCATTGGTCTGTCCAGCCTCAGTGTCATCCTGACAGAGTTAGAGGAATGCATGAAGGACCAGAAGTTACAGATTGTCAGGTCATGTGTACTGTGTGTGCTGGCCAAGCCCAGCAGGGACAGGCTGGCCATCAGATCAGAAAATTAACGATGGTGGTGGAAAACTATGGAGGCAATTTTCAGTGAAGCAAAATGGACAGAATTAGTGCAGTACTGTCATCTTTACCTCTTTGTTTTAACAATTATAAAGAGAAATTTAATTTGGAATTGGTTTGCACAGTTCAATGATGCACATATTTAAGTAACAATATATCAATGTAGGTAAGCGTAGCTAGACACCACTACAGGACAGGGACGACACCTGCTAGCTCGCCTTCATCTATAGTCTGAACTAGAAGGACCATCACTCTGACATTGTGGGCGACATATATTTCTATTTGGTATGCTAATCTAATAATAGGATGCCACACTCCCTCTGAGTGCTGTAGCAAGATATATAAAGTCAATATCCAATCACTTCTATTTATAGAAGGTGTACAAAGTGTCTCAAGACTGGTTTATCAATTTCTTGTCAATTTTATTATGTATGCTAATTCTTTGATTTATTATTTTATTTCAAAGATAATTTTGCTGTATATCGGTCAACAGATGGAGTGATCCAAATAGCACCAGACACTGGGAAATGTGAACGTTTTATTAGATTTATGTCAAGCTAGGAATGTGTTACAGTGGTATTATGATCTCGGTGATTGTAGAGTGGCTTATTAGGTACAGAGTGTGGTTCTGGCAGTGTGGTTCTGAGAGTGTGGTTCTGACAGTTTGTTGGTTCCTACAGTGTGGTTCTGAAAGTGTAGTTCTCACAGTGTGGGGCAGGTGATAGCACAGTGGTAGAACATTGGACTTTGGGGCCAAAGGTTCTAGGTTCAAATCCCGCCCTGGGAGCCCGGCTTCAATGTTCACAAAAGTTACCTTTCTGATGCGATATTGATAGGATGCGATGTCTGTAGAGTGGCAATGCAGTTATGGTCTTGTCAGTACCAGCCGGTGCTTGCAGGTTTTCTGCAATATTCAGCGCTACGGATGTTACGGGTTTCCTCCTGCCCTAAACTGACAAGTCGTGATATGAGTGAAAGAATCTTGAAAGCAACTCTAAACCGCAATTTAAATACATAAAAATAAAAAGTATCTTGACTGGATGCAGCTTTGTAACTGGACATAGAAACGTACCTTGTCTGGACTGAAGACTGGAGACATATTGGGGTTTCTGGGGATGCATACTCTCCATGAAGTTGAGAATGATTAGAACTGTAATGACTGGAAAAAAATGGAATTTGACTGGACACATAGTAGGGCTACTGGACCAGCTCATCAGCATCAATATTCAGACATGTATTCCAGTGCCAACATGACATAATGAAACAGATGTTATTGTACTGTTGATCCGGGATCACTTTCAACACATTCAATGATAGAAAATAGTGATTAGAATCTGATATGAAGAGAACTGCAGCTAGCCATGTCAGTGTGCTGGGAGTTGATGGAAGGAGGTTGTGGAGGGAGGTGTGGAGGTGTGGAGGGAGCTGATGCAGGGAGTTGAAGGAGGGCGGATGGTGGAGGGAGATTGTGGAGGGAGGATGTGGAGATGTGGAGGGAGCTGATGCAGGGAGTTGAAGGAGGGCGGATGGTGGAGGGAGATTGTGATGCATGGTACCCGGGCAGTCACACACAGAAACTTCTGCCTGTTAACATGAGTACTTCTTGTAGGAGTTGAACCAGTGGACAATCAATGCCATGGCAACAATTTGTCGCCATTCTGTTTCTCCTGTCCGATTATGCCTTCTGTGTTTAATGTCAGGAAATACCTATTTGTATCTACAGAAAATTACAGGTTTGCGAAAAGACAGTGTCTAAATTCAATTAAATCTATCCTTAACATACAAACAATACCCTTGAATTGTGCCTTTATGTGCATCTTTACAGGTATCTGTACGTTACCACAGTTATTGTTCCCAAAGATATTTATCTGTGTAGAAACCAGTGTAGAAATGTTTGACATGCAAGCTGTATCCTTGATGTCCACACAACACCACCCTGGATTAGTGGGGCAGTGTCGAGATTCAATCTCAGAAATTTATTAACTGACATGGCTATGAATACAACAAAGCAGGCCCATATGACCATTGACATTATATCAATGTGGAACATTATTCTATAGTACCCTGGTGATTTGATACGAATATCTCGAGGGAGATTAAAAATCCCTTTTTTTCTATACTAACAGAGCCACGTCTGGCTGTCCTGACTTGGTGATGAGCCATGCTATGGTAGATATTGATTTTCTCACTAATTACTCGTATGAATCAACAGGATCCATTTTCCCTCCGCACAAATATGTTGTGTTTCGTTGATGCATTCAAACGCTGTTCGATGATTCAGGATGCCTCATCCTCATTAACATAATACTGTGACACGCTCAGTTGCGGCAGGTCCTAGAGAGAGGCTGGTATGTTTTTCATGTACTTCCATGTTTCCATTGTGTTGTCTTGTGACTGGAATTTTCTTAGTTCTGTAAGAATGGAATAATGAAATAATATTTCCTTGTGGATTGGAGTTGAATATTTTATCGCACTTCAAATATATGCATATATATATATATTCATAAAGATAATACAGTTCCAACAGAAATCTAACCACGAGGCAGTCAGTGGTAGTGGTAAGAATTGGCAAGAATTCCAGGAAATACTGAAGATGTTGTGTGATAATATGATGTGAACCTTATGGAAATTCCATCTGATACAATACTCAGGAACCGTAAGCTAATAGTGGAGTGAATAATCTAAACCTTTCTGATATGACTGCATCGTTATGATCAGATTTATGTATGTTACTAATATGTTACTAATTGTGTACTATTGACTAAAATTATGCAATAAATATCTGACGATTGACTTTTCCCTAACATTAACAAGTATAAAGAAGTTTATAGATGATCACAAGCTAAAAATATTCACATGATGATAATTATCCATTGTAAATTATCAGGCAACCATAGTGTAAAATCCGGTCAGATTGACATCATTATGAGACATTAATTACTGGTTCCATGATATATACACAATGCTTTTCCAAATATTTAATAACTTCAACCCAAGATAATATTCTGCCTGTCTTGAATGATTGACGATTTTCATGATAAATTTTCTTTACCATTTGATTGATGTATTATTATTGGTGTCATTTCAGGTTGTGCGTTTGTGAAATTTTCTTCCCACACTGAAGCTCAGACAGCTATTACTGCCTTACATGGAAGCCAGACTATGCCGGTGAGAATCGTGAGCTCATTTTACATACTTCTCTCCCTTGTAACCGTGGCAACATGCACCCTCAGTCTGCCCAGTCATGTGCAAATGTGGACATTTCCACCCGTAGAGCTAGAGGCGAACTTTTAAAAATGATCTTGAGAGGAAGTATTGACTGGGGACCACTGGCAGTATGTGGAGTGTGTGTATCAGAGTTTGTAGATTACGCTGTGACTGGACAGACTGAAAGGGTCACCAGAGGTTGAACAATGTAAGTCGCAAGCCGCCAGTGTAAGTCATCAATATGTCACAAGTCATCAACATCAACCAGTCAGTTAACTCATATCCCTTACCCTCCATTGCTAGTATGAGTTCATTTGCTTGTGGTCCTATATACTAAAATTGAAAATAGCATGATATTTAAACAAATTATGAGATACGATTTGACCAGAAAAATTCATTTGTGCTGAAAGTACGGTAGGATGTATCCATAAAAATTATTGTTCAACCTCTGCATAGATAGTGTAACTGTACTATGTGTGTGTGTAATCACGTGAACAGCAACCAGTTTCACAAAGTTGTTGTAACATTGTAGTTAACTGAAGTCATTGAACTTTGTGAAATTGGGTGAAGATTTCAGTCGCTATGATGTTCTTAGTACAGAATAATAAACACGATGATAGACCTATGTAGCTTTATAGGTATAGTTCTGTATCAAACACATGATATACATACAGTAGTCATTTGTTATTGTATTCATATCTAGTTCTTAGTTCATCTGGTCAACCCATCTGGTCAACCCATCTGGTCAACCCATCTGGTCAACCCACCTCGTCAACCCATCTCATTCATCCCTGCAGAAGCTGAATTAATAATTTCTTATTAATATCCGTAGTAAATAGGCGAGCATGGAGTTGAAGACTATGTAATATTTCTGATTCATCAGTTCCATTATTGTCAGTTTCATTACATGGAAATATATGGATCTTTATTTAGAAACACATCAGAGATGCTAAATCCACTTGCCAGAATTGTTTTATTGACTCTAACACAAGGTGTGGTATAGCATTGAGTGTTCTTACTTCGAAGGGGCTGTTGGAATAGTCTGCTACTCTGGACTAGATCTGACTAACTAGATCTGACTAACTAGTTCTGACTTCATCTTCCGGCGTTCTTTCCCCAAGCTGATATCACAGGAAATCCTTTCATCATATAGGATTTGTTTAGCCTATGACTTATTGCATTGCTATTAAGTTTTTAATCAAGATTGGTTTACTGTGAAGTTTGACAAAAACTAAAGTTTCCCTAATATCTGCTTAACATCTAATGGCGGCTACTAGGATGTGTGAACCCTGCTGAGAATGAGTTAATTTGACTTAGTTTTTGTAACTACTTTTTCTGACTTTACTATCAGGCAACTTTCTAGGATCATTACTAAATGAATGGTTTATTAGATGGGAATAAAACTGTATAAAATATGTGAACAGGTGAATTCTGTTTCCTTTTTCAGATTTACCAAATCACCTTGCCTCGATCCTCTGCCAGTTATTATTTAGTTTGTTTCACTGGGGAGAACTCTCGGCTGTCTTTGTGACACTTGGTAGATACGCAAAACCAAAATCTTTATCGGTACTTTGTTGTCGTCGATGCTTTTATTTGACTAATTTTTTTTTTACATTTTCACTGTAGATGATAGGGTGCGATTCCAGTGCAGAGCAAAACAAACTGTTTAAGGTACGATAAAAAAACTGGGTTTTCTGTATGCCATGGAAGGCAGAGGTGTGTTTGGGCATGTTGGAATTTCTAATTCAGTTTTTTAGTGTAGTTGGCTTTGTTGTTTTTCTGGCTGTTGTCACGTCCATGTAGAGCAGATCAAGAACATTATTCATTGACATGATCACAATACTTGCTAGACACACATTTTCAATATTAACGCTGGTGTCGTAGATTTGCGATTTCCATAAACATGGAATATTTCAATTTGAATAGTTCAAGCTTAGGTTCTATTGTAAGAGATTCTGGAGTATCTGTTATTGCCATCTTCTGGACTAGGGTAGTGTGCAGTGGGTATCTATGGCTAGAACTTGACTCATCTACCAATGACTGGGAATCGTCTGGACTAGTGCAGCGTGCAGTGGGTATCTATGGCTAGAGCGTGACTCGTCTACTAATGACTTGGAATAGAGAGGACAAAAATATGAAAACAATTCCCTTGCAAGATGGAAATGTTTGTGTCTTCTCATTGCAGGGTGCATCATCCAGTTTGGTTGTAAAATTCGCCGACACAGAGAAGGAAAGACAACTTCGACGCATGCAACAAATGGCAGGCCCTCTTGGCCTATTATCTCCCTTTGCACTATCCCAGATTGGGGCATATGGGGCTTATGCTCAGGTATCCCGCGAGTCATCGCCCGTCGCAGATCACATGACAGTCTATTGCCAACGACCGGTATTCATTTCACTTATGTAGTAGCTTAGATTTACAGTAGTAGCTTAGATTTACAGTATGTAGCTTAGATTTACAGTATGTAGCTTAGATTTACAGTATGTAGCTTAGATTTACAATAGTAGTTTAAGTTGACATAGTAAACTTAGATTTACCTCATAGATTTGTGTAGTATATGCTAGATTTATATCATGGTTTAATCCTGTCCCTGCTGGATTAGGCAAAAGCACTGCTCATTAGGGCATCTCTGGTTGCCTTCAGCAGGGAGAGGGTTAAATGTGCATTGCAGTTTAAATTCAGGTATGCATGAATATTAAATATTTTCATTGAGTTTTCATTTTACATATTTTATGAAACTGAATAGTTTATGATACCAACAGGAACAAGATTAGTCGTGACGAGTAGGAATTGAGTAACCACTAGTACTAGTGGATGGTATGTTAGTATGGTATGACATGGTATAACATGGTATGACATAGTACGAGTAATTAAGTGTTTTTCGTTGTCAATGTACTAATGCACACATAACTAACTAATTAAGTGTAGTTAGACCCTAGATCATTCCACTGTAATGTGAGGAGGTGGAGCTGGTTACATTAAATAGTGTACTTGAGTTCTAGTACTACAATTAAACAATTAAATCATGTATGTTTTAGCAAGTTCCTTTATCAGTTCATTGATTACTACCAATGCGTGACCTATGTAAAACATGTTACATTTTAAGGCATAAAATATTTTGATTTACATGCACTTGATAGATGCTTATAGCAAGGTAATTTTCATTCAGAATGAAAAAGAAATGTATGTCACTTATCAAGTATGATTATATGGCTTTTTAAAAGGATGTTATGTATGCCACAGACCAAATACACCAATATAGGAGACATACACACTAATTTAAAGAGGTAGAAATGATGCTCATTCTGAGTTGTCTCCCTTGCAGCAAGCGTCATCCCTGGCCTCCCAGCAGTTGCTACAGCAACAGGCAGCCATCATGGCCGCTGCGGCCGCTCAGGGTACATACCTGACGAGCCCCGTCAACGTCCTGGCCACACAGATGCAGCAGATCGGTGGTCTAGCCACCCCCAATGGCATTGCGACAGCATCCATCACCCCAACCACTGCTACACTAGCTAATGGTGAGTGTAAGTTCATGACAATACCACTAATTGTCTATCCTCACAAACTGTCTTGGAAGCAAACCATTTCTGATAGAATATACTATATTGTTACATTTGTATTTAATACCAGCAAAAATTATTTTTATTAGTTCTTTTATAATAATTACAATTTGGATGGGTAAAACTGGCTATATTCTAATAAATTCTTCATTTTACTTGAGTTTATTATAATTCTGCTCGAGTAAAATTCCAATATATACTGGTCATGTGATCTTTAGGTTCGGCCACTCCAGCTATAAATGGCGGTCCCCCTAGCGTGCTATCACCAACGGCCATGGCGAGTTTCCCAGTGCCACAGTCAAACGGACAGGCACCAGAGGTGTATGCTAATGGCATCGCACACTACCCAGGTAAATTTATGGAATGTAAGTCCGACATTAATCCCATTGAGAGTTACCTCCTCTTTGTTGTTGTTGTTGTTTGAACTACATCCCGAATGTGACACAGAGGCGGCAGTCAGACATAATTAAATTAATTGGATACAGAGGTTGTTGTTACACTCAAACATACAGACAATTTTGAATAACTTTGATATCCAAAATTGATGTAGTCTCATTTTAATTATGCTTACAAAGAGCAGAAATTGACTATTTTGAAATGAGTACCATTTGAGTACATACATGTATTGACTTTTACAAATCAAGAAAATTTACAGGTATAATGTCCCTCTATACATATTCAAAGTAACATTTGTTAGATGTGTTAATTTTTTATTTGACCATTTTCCAACAGTGTTTCCTCTCCTCAAACTATAAAAAAAATAAGTAATATATATATATACATATCATTTTACTGAATTAGATAAATATAGAGCTGGATGCAGCACAATATTAATTTGAATTTTGTTAAACATTGGTATCATATATGCCGAGACATTTACTTCCATTCTATAAAGTTACCTACCTTGCATTCAACAGCTGCAGCTGCTCAAGCTATGACCAATGGCGACCCTCTGCAGCCATATGCCACCATCCAGCCATATGCGGGAATCGGTAGGAAAACTCTCACATCTCACCAGTCTGCTCCTTATCTCACTAATGGCTCACTAGTTTGGCCTGTCTTACTCAAGTTTTCTATATGGTTGCATGCATTGCCATCTGATTCGAGACTAGCATAATACCTGTTTGAATTTCTTGAATTTATCCCATTGATACTTGCAGGTATACACTTCATTTCGGCCCAGTGTAATGGAAGTAGAGTGGAATGCATGTCAATAAAATAACACTTGTATTCCAAATGTCAGTGACAGTCACAGTGACATCAGCAAATTAAAAACTTATCAACGTGTTTGTCTTTGTTTGACTGTTTAACTCATGTTTGTGATTGACTGTGTGATCCATGTCTGTGTTTGACCCACGTCTATGTTTGACTGTGTTTGACTGTGTCTGACCCACATCTGTGTTTGACTGTCTGGCCAATGTCTGTGTTTAACTGTGTCTGACTCACGTCTGTGTTTGACCCATGTCTGTGTTTAACTGTGTCTGACCCACATGTGTGTTTGACTGTGTTTGACCCACGTCTGTGTCTCGCCACAGCGGCCTACCCGGCAGTGTACGGACAGTTCCAGCAGGCCCTCACTCAACAAGCCACAGCCGCCATCATGCCCACAGCTCAGAAAGAAGGTATATATCTTATCTGATATCTCATGTCTCCTCTCTCATATCTGTAGTCTTCTCCTTCTGTGTATTCATTATACACTTTAAAACCAATGAGTAAAAATCTGTTTGAATATTTTCACTATTTTACAGTTCTCATTTTATTGTATCAATTATGGTTTTCGTTTGCCACCTGTAAGTGTCGTCTACTGTGGAAGTTCAAATGTTCTATTAAATCCTATGTGTGATCTCGTTTACTTATTTTCATTATTAATGTCGTCTACTTGTGGCGGTCCCGGCACCATGAGACTGTTGTAGCTAGCTACATGTATGTGTACACCATGTCACTGTCTGTTAGTTGTTGTGCATTAACAACCTATTAGACTTGTCTATGACCGTCACAGGTCCTGAAGGCTGCAACCTGTTCATCTACCACCTGCCCCAGGAGTTCGGCGATGCGGAGCTTGCTCAGATGTTTATGCCGTTCGGAAACGTCATCAGCGCCAAGGTGTACGTGGACCGCGCCACCAACCAGAGCAAGTGCTTCGGTGAGTGATCCTGCTTTCTGAAGATTACTGCTTAGTCTGAAGATTGCCTCTTAGAATCCAACTCATGTTTGTATGCGTTGGGTGGTAGCGCAGTGGTAGAACAGTTGGACTTCGGAGCCAAAGGTTCCAAGTTCAAATCCCGCCCCGGCATCAATGTTCGCGAAAGTTACCTTTCTGATGTGATATTGATAGGATGCGATATCCGTAGAGTGGCAATGCAGTTATCATCCTTGGTCTTGTCAGTACCAGCCGGTGCTCACAGGTTTCCTGCAACATTCAGCGCTACAGATGTTGTGGGTTTCCACCTGCCCTAAACTGGTGATATGAGTGAAAGAATCTTGAAAGCGACTCTAAACCTCAATTTAAAAAATAAAATAAATAAAATAAAAATGTCTTGACTTGTACAGAATGGCTGATATTGTCAGTAGTGTTCAGTGTGTAGTGTTCAGTGTGTAGTGTTGAGGGGGTAACGTCTGGATGTTCGTGGTTGCAGGTTTCGTGAGTTTTGACAACCCTAGCAGTGCTCAGGCTGCCATTCAGGCAATGAATGGATTCCAGATCGGGATGAAGCGCCTCAAGGTCCAACTCAAGAGACCGAAGGATGCCAACAGACCTTACTAACTAACTGAATAGTGTTAAATGTGAGTACTAATGTCAACACCTCCAGGAAACACCATCTCTTTAGTTGTATTTTGATTAGTTTCAATTTTGTTTTAAGACAAGTGTCTTTATTAATTAACATTAAGTTTTGTTTGCAAGACATATGCTGCAACATAGTCAGGGTTATTTTATAGTTGGTAACAGATTTGAAATCTTGTATGCTAGGCTGTACATGTACCAATTTATCCTTTCTCCCCCCCCATGTCCAAACAACTGATGAAGAGGAGTAAAATCATTAATATTTTCTCATTGGTTTGAAAAGAACTATTCAGAGTGGCAATTTCTCTCTTCAGAAAATTAGTTAAAGATGCACTCCCCTCTATGAATTAAATGATCAGAAGACGTTTTTAACGTAACTCATTGGTTCCTCGCATCCCACCCCCCGTCTTTGTCTCCCCTCATGCTCTACATGGTCCACTTTTCTTTGCACCTGACCGTAGACGCCAGACCATGGCTACTCTCGCATAGCCCACAGTTGTGTTGCTATAGCAACAATACCTCTGACAACATGGTTATACTCGTAAGTTGCGACGTCAATGGTTGGAGTTGAATGTTGTTGGATGGTGGTTTTTGCAATAATTGTTAAGTCGATGGGTTTATTTCTTGTACCCATATCGTGTGCTTTGCTAGATCTCTCTATTTACATATAACATGTATTTAATCATTTCAATAACAAGTCATGTTTGTTTTTTTATAAGAGTGTTTTTCTCCAGTTCTCCAGTGTTTTGGTTTGTGATATATATCATAGACGTTACGTTCCGTCAACCACAGAATTGTTGGAGTTACTTCCCTTTGTGAATGGCTCAAAGTTTGGGTATGACCACAAAAAACAACCTTGTTCCATAATTTACCATTGACTTGCCGCATTTTAAAGTTGTGAAATTTGTACTAATGCCAGTGGACTGTTTTCTACTACTATATGGACATTGTGTAAAGTTGGTATCACTGTGTAAAGTTGGTATCATTGTACGTATGTTGTGATACCTATAACAGCCTGCCATGCTGTAGAGCGCTGGTGTTGTCCTATAATAAACAGACTTGCACCTATGTAGGTGGCCTTGACCCAGGGCTGATCAGGGACAAAAGGGTGATCAATATATTACATTAACACAGTGGGGGCATTTGTCATTTATTTGAAATCATTTTTTTTTTTATTCCATTACAAATTTCAATTTAAAAAAAATGAATATTTTAATTTTATATTTTTGTCTCTTGATCATTACAAAATGTGTTGTTTTTTTTTGTTCATTCCAAAATTTGATAAATCTCAATGTGATTATACTATGAAAAGTGTAGCTGTCAGACAAAATCGGCAGGATCTTTTTTTAATATCCCTTAGCCTTTTCCTGATCACCTGTCACCCTGTAGCTTGTTCTAGGCTACGTCCATCTGTTGTACCTTAGTGGTGGTGGTGGTAGGTTGCTATGCCAACAAGCATACAAGGGAGGTAACTGACTTCAACTCCAGATCGCGCTGACCACAGCACAATTTGGTCTGAGTACCGTGGACCAGCTGTCAACTCCTATTAACATATGCTTTTTACATGGAGATTATATTGTGTATTCATGTGGTGTAGTGGACTATGTTTTCACATTTTGGCAAACTCTTTAGTTGACTTCACTGTGTTTTATCCAAGTCCTTCATGGTGATTTTACGAAAAGCATGTGGTCATTTTTTAACCTCTCTAACTTTTCCACCGTGGTGAAAATGGTGGTGTTTGGGTGGCTGTTGATAGTCTAACACCTCTCCACTGGTCCTACACCATCTGGCCTTGTCAGCGATACCCCCAGTGTCTACACAGGGCGGACATCTAACTGCCACTATGCTCACGTTCACCTTCTCATAATACCAAATCAGTATGCCAAAACAGAAAAAACAACTTGTTGTAGATTTAATTGTATGCCAGAGATATTGAACATTAATGCTGACATTTAATGCTATTTTTGGAACTTATAATCCGAACATTTCAAAGAATTATTTTCTTGTTTTTTGATTTAACATGTCTTGTTCTGCATTGTCTTCAATCTTGATTTGTGCCTATTTCAGGGGCCCAAATTAGGGACCACAAATGCCAAAAAAAGGACTGTAGCCCCGAGATGAGAGCATTTGGCAGAGAGGACTACAAGAGTACATTGCTTCTTTCACATGAAACTGTCTGCTTCCAGATACGAACGAAATCCCACCAACTCATAGGTCACAAGTTTGTTGTGTCTGTCTGGTGACAGCAATCAAACTTGAAGATGAATTTATTTCCATAACTTGTTCTTTGAATAGCTTTAAATGTCATTCATGTTTTTTAAGGAGTCCCATTAAGAATGTACACACTGCCGTGTACTCGTATACATATGGCAACTGCTACGACATTCAGTGTCCTTTGTTTAGACAATTTGTCCATGGTGCCACCTATCTTTTGGTACTTATTAACTTAGCTTACTATTTGTGAACATTTGTTTAAATAAGACTTATGTGTACAGAACATGAAGTGAAATGTGTGTGTTCAGAGCAGCAGATACATTCATAAAAACAACTGATAATCTTAGAAATCCTGATAACGTTGGCCTTCAGTGCCAGAGAGCTGATGAGCGTCTGTGTTGTAACTAAGTCTTTGCCAAGGAGGGAAAAATGAGCCTACCCTGCGACCTTCAACCTTTGTATCATAAACATTCCAAATTGAATCCTCTCGGGGGGTGTCGGGCATCTCGGTGTTGTCATAGTAATGGTGTTCTAGTATATTTGCTCAAGTCCTCCATACTACAGACTTCTAATTCATATGTATGACTGTTTTGCGAAAGTCTAATGATAAATGTCTTAGAGAAAGCAGACTCATAATGGGAGCCCATATATATATATACATATACATATATCCCATTGACTATACATATTTATATATATTAAAGAAGTACAAATTAAAATGCCAAAGATATTATTTATTATTGTTTTATGTCGTGTAGAGTAGTCTTTGCTGTGTCGTGCTGACCCCCAGCCCAAACTTACCACAGGTGGAAGGTCACAGAGGAGGGTTCATTTTGTCAATCAAAATCTGACAGTCTATCATTCCTGTGTACAAATTCATAATTTTCTATATCTTTATAGACCCTGTTAACTACTACTGTACAACAGTGAATCCTAGTACCACTGGTCTTGGACGTATTCTGTCAACTTGAGTTATGTTTTCACATGTCAAATGGTTCTTTTATTTAAGTCCATTTAGAAGTTGTTGGAAATTATTATAAATTACTGTTGGATGAAACTGGTTATTATTGTTTGATATGTTCCGTTGGTGGTCAGCGCCACTCATCTAGAGCATCTTCCTCTGTTACTATGGAAACTAAGTTTTTTATTTTCTATCATGATATATACTTACTTGTGATTTCAGTAAAAATTGACCAATGGTATTCATTGTTGTAGACATCATTCAGTCTGCATTTTATAACATCATCCTTGATTGGTCACAATTGTTGCTGTTGAACAATGTCTGTTGTCACCCCAGTTGTGAACTGTTAAGTTTTGTCAAATGAGATTTGTGAAAACAAGATTTGGACCCATAGCGGTTGTAATAAGTCTGTTTGCTATAAGTCAGGTTCCACCGTATTGGGTGTTTACAAAACTGAGAGAACTTCAACATGGAAACTCTACATAGCAGGCATTTCTGGAACTGCTTCGATCAGCAGACTGACATAGGACATAGTTGATGATTGGAAGCCAATCCACCTGACATAGGACATAGTTGATGATTAGAAGCCAATCCACCTGACACGATGTAATACAACCTAGTTGATTGTAATATAATTTAGGATTTTTCTCTCACACCCAGTCGTAAAGTCTATTAGATTGTTGACATAAAGTTTTACCTGGAGTATTTTTAAGTTTCTGATTACACGTACATTGTTTTAAATGTTATGATATATAAACTTACATATGACCTCTATACAGGACACTTGAACTTGGATAATCAAATGCTTATGACAGTTTAAAGACATGGGATACGATCACGATTGCGACAGTTAATGTCATATTTAATATTTCTTTGCTGCATTACAAACTATTTGGTATTTTCAGGTCGCGAATCCTAACCCATGTCTTTAAATACATTTTGTGTACAGCTGGCTGATATGGCCCTGTTTATTTTTTCTTAAATTAGATATTTTAGCCTGATATATTTGAAATGATGCCCATGTACATTGTAGCTTAGTCACTTTCACGTTGATATGACGACTGTGGAACTATTTATGATCCAACTATTTATTATTATGTAGTTATTTATTGATTGACATAGTTTTTGAATTTTATCATGTTTAATTTATTGCTGATTTCACACGAGAGCCGACATGACAGATTGTTTTATAGGAATATAGGTAGAGACAATGCATATCTAACTGTTACTGTGTGAAGGTTATAGACTGCCAAATCCATGGACTTGTTAGAAATGTTAGCCATATCATGTCTTGGTTTTCACATGCGTATTATGCTGAGGAAGTGTTCAGTATTTAATGCAGTTTATGCATTTCAGTTAATTATCAAGAATATTTGTGCAATATGTTTCATTCATATCATTTTACCTCACTTTTTCAGATTCGACCATTATTGTGTTCCAAAATCATGATTTTAAAGCTTTGTTTGTAAAGTTATATCCAAATTGTTATCCATCTAGCTTGAATCAAAGAAATACTCCTGTAGTTAGATAGCATGATGTATATATCTAGAACAGTCTCATTGGTGTATTCTGATTGTAAAAGTGCTAATGACTTTGTATAGATGATATGTTTGAGAAATCTATTGGTCACAATTCATCAAATTTCCTAGTCCAAATTTGTTTTAATTGTTGTATTTTTGCCCCCATCTAATTTGTATTTTGTTTATTCATGAACATATCAGTATCGGTGGAATATTCAATTTGATTTTAATCAATTTGTTTTAATTTCTTGAAGAGAGAGAGACCCCAGTGCCAGATTATGGTTTCCGATTCTAGTCAACAGTTAGTTGTTGAAGGACACGTGCAATATTAGTGTTGTAACCATGGTGATCACCACTCGGGAGGAGCAGGGAATCTCATTTTCACCCCGTTTTGGGTGTGTTTGTAGCGTGCGCCATGTTCAAAATTATCAATAATTACTGGACCAAAGTTTTTCTGACCAATCAGGACTACCTGTACGATAGTTACCCACAAGATCTGTGTATCGATTGGTTCAGTGGGTTGTGTATCACATTAGGATCTCATTTCGGTCACAGTTCAGTTGGTTATTTTTTCATTTTGTCAGCACTATGCTCAGCTATTTTTACTGTTCATTATTTATTTTCTGGCCTTTGTCTCGATGAGCCGTGTCTACGTAAGTGGGCGCCGACCTTGCACATCACAGATTGCACCGTAGAGTAGCGTAGCACGTAGCTATATATTGTAGAGATATTACCCATAGAATCATTATATCTTATAGATGAAGAGTTATATAATTTTTGCAAACAAATTATGAAATGCTCAATTACCATCATTTTGCATAAGGATTCGGTGTATAATATTCATTACTGTGGAACTCTTGGAGTCGACCAATCAGAAGAGCTGTTACATGTTTTGGTTTATTGTTGAATCAGTTCTTGGAGGCCATTGGTTGGCTGTAGGAGTTCCCCTGGACAACTGTTGGAGACTGCCACATGCTGACTTGTACATACATGGGAAGGACTCATCACCTGGTCTCATATATACTAGTTAAAGAGAAGGACGAATTTTATGTCAAATTTTTGATAAGGAAGATCTATTTTTATAAGATCCTATTTTTTCAAGCAAGATTCTTTGACAAGTTATTGCTGTATGTAAGTCTGGCGCTGTGTTAAGTACTTGAGTTTGATATACACTTATTCGGCAATTAAGCCGTTTTTCCACTAGATGTTGTGTTGAAATCTTGTGTCGACGTTAAGCAGAATGACGTACATATACGTATCTGTCAAATCACCAACGTTTAAGCTGTTGTCAAGTTGTGAGCGTAATCGTGGTAGATATTTTGCATATGCCATGTTGCCCTTGGCAGGTGATTGGGCAGGAACAAAGGGCCATGTCTCCCTCTCCTAGACAATCAGCTTAGTCCGACATTTGGCACTGTGTGTCACTGTTGTCATTGCCGATGCCACTACCATGGCCACGCTTTTGATTCCTCCATGTGTCAAATAGGGGAGACAACTGGCCTTCACCTTTCACCAGCCAATCGCAAATCTCCACTGTATGAGGGTCCGGATGATGACCTTGCGAATGGTTCCGAATTATTCTGTCTGTGTCTGACAGTTGTCCAGATGTCACCCAAACCCCACTTAGAGCATAAGCACTACATATTTTACCTCAGAAGGTGATGATTATATACCTATGTATATATGTATACATAAATACGTATATACATACATATATATACACATATATATAGATGATGATGACAGTGTTGCGATGATCTGGCTCCACACGGTCTCCAGTCAAGTCTGCTCTGGCCCTCGAGGTCAGACATATGGTCTCTTGTCCTCGAGGTCAGCTACAACAGTCCCGGACCAGGCCTGACCAGAGCCAGTGGAGGTGGACATATCATACATCAAGCTTGTATAAACTCCATCATTGACAACTTGCAGATCTAAATAATTGCCTATTATTTACTCTTTGAAATAAATGCAGCAAGCAAATTTCCATTTCATCTTTGGTTTTCTGTTCTGATGACTGGACCAGGACACGGCATTCCACCACATGGCAAGTGAAGGACTTGTCTGGCCCAGAACACAACCTTGCCAGTTCAGCAAGAGAAACAGGACTTGCCTTGCACTTAACACACCATTGAAGAGGATTAAACGTAAAACCCACAATATTAAACCTATGGCTGAAGTGCAAGTTAAAACCAGGAAATAGTAATAATTTAAGAAACTATATCCATGAACAACTGTCGTGTATGAATGCGGCATCGTGTTCTGTGGCAGTGAATGCCACGAAGAGTTTGAACTTGAATGAAGGAACACCACAAGTGACATTTGACTGTTGAAGGTCGCTTGTGGAATGATCTATGGAAACCGTGATGACAAGAACTGAAGTTAAAACAAATAACATTGAGACATTGGAGGCTCGCATCTGCTCAATATATATTTTACGTCTGATAATACGTCTATTGATATCCTAGGCTGACGTATTTCATAGAAGCAAATAACCTTGATATTTGGTATTAATGACCACTACTGTCATGTATTAATGAGAATACTAGGAGAAGGCTTCTACCAGATTACACATTAGGCACAATAGTGATAATGTAGACAGTATACATGCACTTTGGCATGGGTTTGACGTGATACCAGTAAACGGATACCTTCACATAAGATATGCCGGGTGCATTCATATATGATACTACAATAGTCTTGATACCTCTACATTGGATAGATTAATATCTAACTACTAGATATATACATGTCTACGTGATGCTAATACGATGCATCACCAAGTAGGTATTCTTTTCAGATTAACTAACCTAATATCGGTGTATTACATATGGAAATCTGGACAACACTACTTTATTTCTTCAATATTTGCTTACAGGTCTTTATGTGCTGTGTTTGCCCGCTTCTGACGTGTTTGCTCGCATGTGTGTGTGACCTTGGTAAGAGTGCATGATAAAATCTATAGACATAGAAGTCTATAGACATAGACAGCGTCTACAAACTGTCTACAGTGATACTGAGTCCGTCTGCCGTACACGTCTAGCAGGATGTTACACTATTTATAGTAATAATAACAATAATACCACCACTACTACTACTACTACTACTACTACTACTACTACTACTACTACTACTACTACTACTACTACTACTACTACTACTACTAATAATAATAATAATAATAATAATAATAATAATATGTAGAAGGTAGATATTTGGCATACTGAAGGCCTCATTATAATACATTGAGATACATCAATCCTACATCACACGTATAACAAACAAATGAAAACAACACACTTTTATTACATGTTGCTCATATCACAATGTACATTAGTCCAGTAATCTAGACGTCTATGGCATCATATATGCATTGAGCTATTTGAGCATTAATGGAGACGAAGAAACTTTGTCTAAATATTCAAATGCAGGGAATACAAGTTTTAACAAAGTAAAACTAATTTTACTAATACATTAGAGTAAGGTGTCATGCGTCATGCATTCGCAAGAGCCATCCAAAAGGTGGGTATAAACTGACGGGGAAAATAAACTATTCCAAACAATCAATTAGGTAAATAATGAAATCTTTGAATCGTTGGGGAAATCGTTTTACTTCTGTAAATAGAGAAGCATCTATACATATCAAGACTGGTAGGAAGGTAAATCTATACAGATATGAACTGTGCTTAGGAACAATACTTCTATTGTCGTAGTCTGCTAATAATATTTTTACGGTATTATGGACAAATGAACATACCATGACTTATAGAGCAGTAGGTCTATGTACTTTAGCAACAAGACGTTGATTGTATAGACTACGAGCGGTTTGTCTAGATAGTGTTGGCCTGGCTTATTTGATTTATGTCTAGATAGTGTTGGCCTGGCTTATTTGATGTATGGTAGGGAAGGTTAGATAACTAAACTAGCCGTAGACAGTGTTATAACCAAGGTTGGATTTGTAAAATAATGTTTACAATTCGCGTCACATAAATGCTATTTTGCATCACATTAAGATATCACTGTTGTCTTACAATATTCTTGGTTTATTCCAGCGAAAGGCATATTTCCGTTGGCCTCAATGATCAGTCGAATTTGATCAATACATTCAGCTGGTTGCCCTGGGTACCAGTCTAGTTCTGGATGTTAGAACATAGACTAATGCCGATGAGGACACAACGAAGTGATGTATGTACATCGTACTACAATTCAACATTATCATTAATAGATTCTTTAAGAAACAATATATCCTAAAGAAAGAGGCTCAGTCCACCAGTTCTAATACATATTACACACATCATGTTCTCGACGTACTAAATGCTCAGACCTAGTTTTACCTGACAGAAAATAATGTATTCTTGCAATGTTCCAACCTATCAGCTCTAGCAGGTGGGTGGAGGAATGTCGATGAGCAACAGACGATGTCGATAATATACAATGTAAGCTTTATCATCATGATCACGTTTGTACATGTATGTGAATTCATTAGATAATATGACATTGGGCAGTCACATCAAAATTAATTTCCAGCAAGATTTATTTTCTGTATAGATTTCAATAACTGAGGTGTATTTAGGTATTAACACATAAAGACTATATTATACATCACATACCCTGTTTATACAACGACGGTTGCTTCCTGTATGATATCACGTAAAGTATACATACAGTTACATATTAAAATTAAAATAAACTTCCCCACATTACCCGCTTACAGAACCGCTGACTCATAAGTCTACAATCACACCTGCCTAAACACATATTTACTACAGGTAAACTTATATATTATTAAATTGCCTACAACAGATGAAAGTCCAACTATTTCCACTCTTTCTTCGTGTCTCACTATCTCTACATGTCTCACTATCTCTATCTCTACATCCCCTCTCGCTTCATCTCGCATATGTATTTGCCAATACCCAAAACAACCTTCATATTAGGTTAGTGAAATAGCTAAAGAATCGGATGGGAATTGATCATTACCAATTGTCCCTGCATAGTGTAGCATATAGCATTTTCTGACATCTTGTTTTCAAAACTTTCATGGGTAGTAACACATTTTAAAATGCTTCGTGTTGCTGTGAAATATCTTCTAGATGACCTGAACATGTTTGCTTGAAAATCTGCTAAATGTTGAATTTTGTGTGTGTTTGCTGTCGAGCTACTGAAATGAACCAAGAATCAGTGGTGTAGATGACACGAGAACAGCCATGGGGCAATGGAGATTTGGATGGAAAAACCCACGAGCCAGTAGTCATCAATCATGTGTAACTCATGGGATACAGAGCCAGGTGGAATAGTATCCTGTTGAACACGACAGTACAGGGTGAGGGAGTGTGGATCCCCGAGCCAGTACCTGAACACAGATGAACCATCAAATATGTCCCCATCTCAGAGACAGGTACACATGACGGAGACAAGTACACACATACTACAGACACGTACACACACGCAAACAATGTACCCTAATCTTCATCACACATCGCCAGATTCAAAATAATGAACTACCCACTCTTACAATTCTGTACAGCACTCTCAACGGCTGTGCTCAATACATATTGCAGGTGTATTTCAACAATTCACCATTCATACTAGCCTACCTTTTGTTCTCTGTAAATATGTATCAAGCAATTCCCTTCTGTCTATTCACTGGTCACCTCATGACCACCGCTGCACGATCAGGCCTTGTCGTGACTGCCGCTCTATGTTTGCAACATCATCTAGGCACTTAGGACTCTGGTATGTTTTCCAACCTCTTCAGATGTGCAGATGCTTGTTACATATCTTGACACAACCGGGATGTCTGGAGTACAGGGTATATATTGAGGTGACTGACTGGAGAGGACACAGGTGTTAGCTGCAGCATCTACTAGGAACACACACGTTCAATTGTGTCCAGACGTTCAGGAGATACTGTATTGAGTTGGTGCCTCAGACGCCCTGCTGTTGATTATCGTATTGCATTGTTCTCAAAGACGCATCGAATTGAGTTGATCATACAGACACAGTTCATGATATATCATATTGAGGTGGTCATCTTGACGTCCTCCTGGTGATATCGTATTGTACTGGTTCCCCAGACGCTGTTCAGAAGATATCGTATTGTGCTGGTATCCCAACGGTAAGACATCCAAAGCCTAAACATGGTCTCAGATGCCTTGTTCATATTGCTTGGTTTATAAAATGTGGTCATTTCCCTAGCAACAGGATAAGGTGTTGATTATGAATTCAGTCTGCACTCCGTGTAATCCGTCTGAAACAGACTTTGAATCGTCTTGCATCTATGATGTGTATACTAATTCTCCAACACACACCCCCACACACACGCTACTGACACACACACCTACTTCATACTTTCTCCCACCCCTACATGAATACCCAACAAAACACGTATGAAATACAGAGTTACTTAATCATATTCAAGAATATTTCGTACTGAAGACTTTCTGAATTACATACTGACTGTTCCTATTAGTAATTTAAATGTCTTGTCACAGACTCAAACATGCAGACATGGACGTGTGTGATCGTTGGCGTTGTCCTCTTTTGTATCGAGGTCAGAGGCCACGGTTATCTGGTCGCTCCCCTGGGTCGTGATTCTGCGTGGAGGGTTCATCGCAACTACTTCCGCATCAACTACAATGACAACCAGGTTTTCTGTGGAGGTTTTACTGTGAGTAATCACTTTGTGGCAAGGTTAATCATATGTCCAGTATGTCTCTGCAGTATAACGTCCAGTATATATCTACAGTATCACGTCCAGTATATTTCTACAGTATCACGTCCATTATTAATAAAGTAACACCGGCAGCTCTCGATTTCTCTATTCCCATAAATCTTCAGATTAGGTTGAACCTAGAAGGTAAATGTTCTTGGAACGTTTAACTTCAGTACCAATCTTAGCCAAAACGGATAGGCGATAAACCTTTTGAAATTAAAGCGCTCATTTCAGACACAACATGAGAAAAATGGCGGACGGTGTGGTATCTGCGGGGACGACTTCACCCACCCCATACCTCGCAACCACGAGCGCGGCGGTTACTACTCCGTCAACAACATTGTGGCACAGTACCGTCGGGGAAGTGTCATTGACGTGTCAGTCAACATCACCACCAACCATTACGGCGTGTTCTACTTCGACGTCTGCGTCAATAACGACCCATCTGCGGCTGAGACCGAGGACTGCTTTCAGAGACTGATCCCAGTCGGAGCCGCCCCTGGCACGGACTTCTACACCCTGCCGTCTCCAGACCCTGGGGTGTACACGGTGTCCCTTCAGCTCCCAGACCACGTCACGTGTTCGTACTGTGTCCTGAGATGGAAATACTTGGCGGGTAGGTGGACGTGCAACGTTAGATATACGATGTAATGAGTTTGTAATAGACATGTGTGTGTGCGTGTGCGTGTGTGCGTGTGTGTGTGTTAGAGAGAAAGAGAGAGAGAAAGAAAGAAAAAGGATCGACAATAACCGTGTTTTAGACATACACAAACATATATACCAATTTGTAGCTGATATCCATATAATATTCTTAGATAGCAAACTGCCCGATTCAAATACTGGACAGTGTCCACGTGCCATTGACGTCTTTACAATAACAGTTGTTTATATCACATCGGGCATTGATATCCGTTTCTTTTCTTATCAGGCAATAACTGGGGATGTTCAGAAAACAACTGCTGTCTTGGGTGTGGAACAATACAAGAAACCTTCTACGCATGCTCAGATGTGATGATAACCGAGTCTGGAGACGACGCCGTCCCTTCCTGGAAGTTCCCAGACACAAAGGCAACTCTCTTCACCCGCTCACCCAGTGACTCGGATACAACGGCCACTACAACAACAACAACAACACCGTCTACAAAGACGACGAAGAGAACCACTACCGCCACCACCACTACTACTACTACACTATCGACGTCAACCGCAACCTCGAAAACTACCGTCCGTAACGACATCGTACAGTGTCCCACTATGTGCCACGGGTTGTGCTCGAATCCAGACTTTACACTTCTGTGCGGATCGTATTGCTGCTCGTGTTCTCAATATAGACAGTTCGTCCACCTCGGCTGTACAAACTGAACACGGACATCGTTAGAGCGTTAGCGTGTGTTTGTGATAGTTATATATAGACCTACAGTGTATATTTTTGAATGATTTATAAGATGGAATAAAGGTTATGAATGGTTTGTCTATGTTCTATTGTTCATTGCAGTATACATTAATCGAACCTCGCGGGACCATAAAATACTACAGATTCGAAATACATTGCATTCGGAACATAGAGGTTTTCCAAATGACCGAGAAAAGAATGCAGCGTTCACTAGTTCGTACATCTTTACTCAACAATACATTCACTAATATTACAAACACGTACACAGAATATAGAAGGCAACGTTGGCATACATTATCTATAGATATGGAGCATACATTTCAAATTAGACCCGAGGAAGTTCTTCGTCCTACTCACGACATTTGAAACTGAAGAGTTTCAAACATGGAGGTTGGCATTCTGATGAGCAATCACATCCGTATATGTTATCGTCGTAATATATTCATTGGTACAAGCTTCTATAACTGGCATAACTTCCCCAAACCACACGGACTAACATTTGTATTGATGCGCCGTCTCCAAACATAAAGTGCTGCATTTGGGAAGAATTAACGAAAAACAACATCTCATACTTCACATTCCTAACGCCTGTTCTCAGTTGACAACTTTTAGTGCTAATTCATAGGATTCACTCCTGACAAATTACAAGCTAGATTACTAGTATTCAAGAAAACTTTTATAGATACGGAAACATGTATATATATATATATATATATATATATATATATATAGTAACAAATTTGGAAACAAACAAAAAACAATAAATGTCATTCT